>CM062294.1:29661840-29958962 GCA_031216915.1 Pictodentalium vernedei
CCAAAATGAACGAAATACGGGAAACTGACGGATTGCAGAAGTGGCGCTAATGGGGGGGGGGGGGCTAAAGATTCCCCCAGAGTATTTGAGAACAGCAGGGACACGAAACTGTCCCACCCCCTGCAGAGTTCGCCACAGTTATCTGTGCCAGTGGGCAAAGAAGAAACTTTACTAAAAGTTGTAAACCGATAACCCTTGTAAAACATTTCTAGCCTAACTAGCCTTTTCAGTAAAGTAAAAATGTGAAAACATAAATTATGAGAATTTCTGTATACCCCCCCCCCCCCCCCCCCCTCCCCTAGAAAAAAATCCACGATACTCTAATCGTATTATTATGCATAATAGCAAATACACTGTTCTTGAGTGTTTCTAAACCGATGCAAATGGGATTTAAATACCTGCCCACATGTCACAAAAAAGTTGCATCAATCCCACAGCATGCGTAGGCTCTGCCGTAGATTCTCTTCGTCGACTGCATCTTTTGGTGTTCATAACACTTTAGTTACACAAGATGTGTGGATATCCCATTACAACAACGCCAACTAAACACATTGAGAGTCCATATAGAGACAATTGTTAATTTGCCAGTGTTACCTTAATAGCAGATAGGTGTAGTTTTTAACTCCAGTGCATATGCGTCTGATTATTAAAGGCATTACAGGGCCGTGGGAAGCAGGATGAAACTGGGGTGGGGGAGGGAGGGTGGATAAACAAAATTCGGAAGTTTGTTGTACAGAAGAAGCATTTTCCTAGATTCTCGGTGTCTTTTGTAGGGGAGGGAGGAGTTGATCACCAGGGCTATTGGTGAGTGATTTGTGGATTTGCCCTGCGGACGTGTCTTTTCTTCGATTTTGAAGTACTTTTAGGGATCCTGTGGAATGGCATATCACGGGGTACATTTTTAATCAAAAATGGGGAGAGGGGGACTTGAGACTCCCACTCGCACCCTGTTGACAGTTCCTACGACCATGCATTTTTTTCAATGGGAGATTACGACTTGGCGTCAGATTCTCTAATTGGACGCAGACATACATGGTGTAAAAGCCACTATGGGCGGGTCTGTGCCCATGTCAAGTCGCTGCCCGAGTGCTGTTGTGTTCTAATTGTCAAGGGACACAGAAAAGTATAGCACTCGGGCATTGATATGTGTAGACCATCGAATAGAACAGGCCACGCCACACCTGAAGTTTCAATTTCCCCCCCCCCCCCCCCCCCCCCCCCCCCCCCCCCCCCCGCACACACACACACACACAAACTCTTCTATGTTTATGTATACATAACATTTATAGGTATCACTGAAGTAAATCCATGAAACTAAAGTTCCCCACTTGAAAATGTTGATATGAGGTACGACTCGAACGACTCCAAATTCGAGTCGTTCGAGGAGTCACTAGTTCGATCGAGTGACTCCACATATGACTCGAATGACTGCCTCTGCGGGTCCTGCATGCAGTGCCAGTCTGCCCCTGCAGGTCCTACCTGCTTGCCTGCCTGAACGACTCTTCGACTCATTTCAGATTAGGCAGGCAGGTGGGCCCTGCAGACAGGACCTCCGGGGCAGACAGGAAGGTTAAACCTGGCCAGAGGGCAAGCAGGCAGGACCCGTGGGGGGGGGGGGGGGGGGGCAGTCTGGTAGGTAGGCGGGCGAACAGGCAGGCAGAAAACCCAACATAATGGTTTTCACACGAAAGGTGGCTCCCCCAAATTGCACCCCCAAAAGTAGTCCCCTTGCTTCTATGGGAATTTAACACTGGCTCCCCCGAATTGCTCCCCCAAAAATCTCCCAAATAGGGCCTGATTCATACGACCTATACTGCTAGCATGTTGTTGAGCTGCCAGTTGTTCATCTTTGTTGATTTATTTTCTCCTGGTACTCTAAATTCCATACATACACTGTACATGTAGGCTTCACGGTTACAATTCACCAATGAACCCTCAAACACCAACTGATACGAGAATGGGTGATGGGTGGATTGGAGTAAGAATATTGAGAAGTTGACAATTACTCGTCTCTGCTTGGTAGTTCTCATCGATGACTCTGACTTTCTCCACATATAAAACTGTCTCCACACGATACGACCCTGGCTGTCAAAAAAGTCGCTAAACCCAAAAACCAATAAACAAATAAATATCATTTACCCAATGTACGGTAACGGCCAAAATCGGCCAGCTCTATACACGAAAATCGCTATTCAATCTTTTTTTTTATTTTCATTTTTTGCTTCCAAAACATAGGTTCTGATCCCCTCATTGGAAGGAGGGCGTCACGCTCGTTCCAATGAGGGGCCATAACCTACGTTTTGGAAGCGAAAAATGAACATTTTTAGTTACACAATAATTTTTTTACGAGTGTCTTCTGCTACTAACGTTATATAAAGGGTTATACCCTGACAATTTCTACACAGACCACAGTGAGCAAGTAAATCGACAGCTACATGTATCTGTAAACTGATTTGGCGTTTGTAGGGGTGGGGGGGGGGGGTGGGGGGTGAAAACAAAGATGCTTCTTATATTATATAACAAAGATATAAGTCAGTTCACTTAACAATCCTGGGATATTTTGAAAATAATTTTTATGTGATTTATTGTAATTTCTTTGAGAAACCGTTTTTTGTTGTGGCCATTAAAATTTATATCACTTTTATTTTTATTACATGTTTTTGGCTGAGATTTAGAGTTACCCAGGAAAGAAATACGTAGTTCCTTTGAATGATTCCAATAGGAATACTTTCATTGTTACCCCCACATTGCAGACAAGGCATGTCCCCCATCTGGGAACGATATCTCAAGCGCAAGTGTACAATGGGATGCGTGATCCGATATCGCCAAAATTGACCCGGTACCGCCGCAATCAGGTCACCTAAAGGCATACATTATTTTGTCACTTTCATGTACAATATCGGTTTGAAACTTGTTTGTATTTTTCAAGGAGGCAATTGTCATCACACACACGTATATATTTAATAGGAAAATACATAGATTGAATTGGCGGCGGTCAGTTTTTGAAAGATGATCTGATAGCACCGAAACAGCTGTATTGGTAGCTTTTCATGACATTGTACCAACATTTAGGTAATAAGAAATATGAGAAAAAAGTGTTTGCCGACCTCCTTTTCCGCTAAATTTATCCACATACGGGTACAGAAAATCCGATTATCCAATTGAAAATACCCAAAACAGAATGAACACAACTTGTCGTTTCCAAATCCCTAAAATTCCTGAAAAGGTTTCTGGCACAGTGACAAGATGCTACTATCAAAACTGTGTGATGATTGGTAAAGCTTATTTCAAACAAGGTTTCCCAAAACAAACTGGTATTATTCAGACTGAATGCTGATTGGTTACTGTTTTCAAAAATGCATTCCCCAAATCTTTGTGATCTGGTGCCGCCGATTATCAAAACAGAGTGTCGTGCATAAATAAAATAGAACAAACATTTGTTTTTACAAGATTTAGTGGTTTTTGAAGTGTTCTCTGTGATTAACCTAATGGTGCTTTGTAGAAAACCACTGAAATCATATTGTCTGCCACAAACAATTGATCAAAATATTTTATGTCTGTTTTTGTTCTTATGGATATTTATGATACCATGATGAAAAAACTCCCAAGATAAACTGTCAGCTGTCTCAGTTTTAGTTAACAAAAAATTAGATTGATCATTGAATTATTGTGTTAATAAATGTATGTCCATAATTTAAAAATGTCTGTATATTTCTTTTTCCCGCCCGTAAAATTCTTGGCGGCCGATTTTGGTAAAACTGTGGCAGAAGTTTAGAGTAAAATTTTGGAGGCTGGTTTGGGTAAAAGGTATAGGCCGGTTTGGGGTCATTGGAGTCCGGTTTGGGTGTATTTAAGCGATATATAAATTTTGTTTATTCACAGGTGTCACAAATTACAAGTTTTTCCAATATCAGTACAGTGATGAACATGTGAGTCAAAATTTCCCTTTGATATCCAACCATATCCGAATAATGCAGCATATCCTGGTGCTTTGTGACCGTGGTTGAAAGGACTACCAGTCACTTCGACCCTAAGTCATTTTTGCCTCAAGTCACTCCGGCCCCAATATACCTAATTATTTTGGCCCCAATATATGTTTTTAAATATTTTTTTAATTTTAACATTTTTTTAATTAATTGTTTTTCAACATCTATACATCAAATAGACATTGAGGTGTACATGTACATATGATATATGGTATTCCTTCATACTAAGTAGATTTTCTTTTATGATGGTTAATGAATGGATGAATGAAAAGTTTCAGTGCGTCGAAGGTGCACGGGGACGATGTGGGGTTTAAATCCCTTGCAACCTGAGTAGCTTTATTTGCTTATGAATCCACAAGATTCGGAAGCGAGGGCCAATAACAGACCTTTAGATCAGTCTAATTTGGGCTCAATGGCAAATATGGATGTGGCCTGCATGGTTGGAGAAAAAGCACCAGTATTTTCTCTTTCTTGGCTTCTGTTTTAATTTTTAGGTTTTAGGTCCCAGTCTTAAAATGATAGTTTACAACCCTGTGTTGTAGGTCTTCACCATTATCACTGGTTCCCACCACCCGTTGACAAAAGTTTACTCGACTAACTCGAGAAGGCTTCTTAGTTTCCCAGTGTCGAGCCAAAGGCCTACAGTTAAAACTAGAAGTCCTGTCATGAAATGCGCACAAATAGCACGTTGAGATGCGCGTTATGGCCCAAGTAAAGCTATCAAATTCTGTGCATATGGCCTGTGCACAAGCAATGTTTCAGCCAATGGACCTCTGGGTAACCCGGAGGTCCACTGGCAGAAACATTGCATGTGTTTGCTATGAGTAACCAGGAGAACCTGCCGTGCTTCGGATGCCATTTGATATGGCAATTGCACGCAATTCCAATGTGCAATTAAGCCTAGATAAGCGCACTATTCATGACAGGACTTCTAGTTTCAACTGTATTTGAATGTAAGCTAAATTATGCATGACTATTACTGAGAAATGCCACAGACATGAATATAATAGATCTCAAGCTTTAAGTGGATGGTCATATAGAATTTGCCACAGAAAAGTAATCGCCGTCGACAGTGTCGTCGATTGCTTTTCAGATTTCTGTGGCGAATTCTGTGGGTTTTTTTTTAAAAAAAATATCTGTTGCATTGTTTTATTCGAAGGTAAGCTCTAAGCTATATTACAAGCATCAGGGAAACCTGGCCAAACTATATATTGCCAAAACACTGCAAAACTTTGGAAAAAGTTTCAAACTCTGCATAATTTGGGCGCAATTATCTTATTTGGGCACAATGTTTACCGTCGTTAGTTGGGAAGAACTTAAAAGCCTGACCAATAATCTTATTTGGTTTGAGTGTGCACAGTGACAGTAGGGTACTGGGGGCAGACCCCCGAGAACCTCAAAACTGGAATGTGACTAGGAATTTTGCCAAACTGCAAGAATTCTGCTCTGTTTTTTATTCTGAAACGTGCGCATATTTATGGTAATACTGGAACATCAGTTTGGTGGTTGTTTTAGAAAAAAGAAAAAGAAACCCAAACATTCGCTGGTTTGGGAGCAGCCCCAGCATATTAACCCTAACAGTTATAAAAAAGGAAAAAATCAATCCATCAATCGGCACTCCAAAACTTTTCACTCATCATCGTCAGACATATTCTACTGTAGACTTACCCAGCTCTTAAACTGCTGTCTCTCCTGAAAATACCAGGAAGTAGAGTAGAATGTCCTGTTGGAGAAGTATGAAAATGGTCAACCGGAGCAAAAGAGTTTCTGCGAGAAGTCCGCAATATACATGTACATGTATACACCACGCCAATACCTACTACATATAAATCAACTAATAATTATATTATTCACAGTTTGCAGGCCTTGCAATCTAAAAAATGAAGGAGTGCAAAACAGTTGCTCTCCTCAGATTGCTTGGGAGTGCAATTGCACCTGAAATTTTCAATGCAAAAACTTGTATGCTATTTTGGTTATATTCACTTCAAAGTATTAATATTGTGTGCGAAAAATTGTACTACATTCACCTACATACATGTAATGGAAAAATTTGCACACGCATCTTCTCATTATTCAAAATGTTACATTCACTTCTTATGTGACTGTCTTCTACACTCAAAATGTATCGAAATGAAACACAGAATGGGTCATGAATTATTGCGAATTATTGACAAATCGTCCCCTGTGTTTTAATGTGTTCTCTGTGACAGTAGGAGAACATTGTAACTCGGGGGACGATATGATAATAGATTTTAAAGGCAGTCGCAAACATGTCTGGCATTCCAGAAAAACCAAGGGGTGCAAAAAACTGCCCTCCTCAATTTTTTCTCGGTGTGCAGCACTCCTGCATTCCTAAAGAATGCCAGGCCTGCTGTTTGTATATATTAGACTTAAAGTTTTTTTGTACAATCTTTAATTGTATGTAAAATTGAACAAGGGCCGAAGTGACTGTGTCCGAAATGAGTAGGGCCAAAGTGACTAGATACCATTGAAAGAGGTATATTTTTGGTCATCATCAGGTCTGTCATTCTGAGGAGGATGATTGCTCCAGATCCCCACAACCCACCTGAAATTTTGTTGAGGAGAGCAAGTAACTGCCCTCCTCAATAGCCTGTTTCTATTGATTTGGTAGGTACCAGCCCATCTGGGTGGGCTTGTGCTCACCTCAATATACATGTAGATCAATGAGAGCCAGCAACTGCACTCCTTTGATTTTCAACAAGACAGGCCTGCATCATCTTGATATCAGAAACTATCAGTCTCTTTAATTCTCAAAGCACTCATTGGAAACAATAGCCAGCCCTGTCTTGTTGATATGAGAAGCATTTAGGGCTGCACAGTATATCGATAAACCAATATATACCGGTATTCAAACCAATATTGATTAAATACTGGCATAATTACAAAAATATCGGTTTATCGTCATTATTTATTTAACCACAATTTAATTTTCAAGTTGTCTTCGCGTTAGGACCACAGTAAGGCTATCAAATTCTGTACATTTGGCCCAGTGCACAAGCAATGTTTTTAGCCTATGGACCTCTGGGTAACCCAGAGGTCCATTGGCTGAAACATTGCCTGTGTTTGCTGTGAGTAAGCAGGAGAAACCGGCCGTGCTTTGGATGCCATTCGATATGGCAATTGCGCTTAATTCCGATGTGTAATTAAGCCTAGATAAGCACACACTTCTCTTGACAGGACTTCTAGTTTTAACTGTAATGGTAATAATCTTTATGGAACAAGTTCTGCTTTACTGGTAAAATACAGGAGCAAAATTCTGATGCGAATCGATTCAGTACAGATTTGCCTAAATCTCCCAGTTACACAAATCTTCAAAAACAGGTGAAAACACAGTTAAATTTTGGATGATTAACAATTCAATAAAATTTACTGTACTTGCTACCTTACGTTCAACTGAAAAAAATATCTTTAAAAAAGAATTTTTTTACAAACATGCAGTGTTATTTTTTGATTTAAAATCACAATGCACAGACAGCTCAGACATGGGAGAAAACAAAAATTGGTCTCTCAAGACAGGTGGTCTCTCATAACACGTTTCAGGTTTTCTCAAGTCAGTGAATAACTAACCACAAAAAAATTCTGAAATGGAGAAGAATGGATTTTTGTAATTACTTTGTAGTACTAGTTGTTCTTTTTTATGAAGTTTTTGTAACAAATTGAAATGGACTGTTATAAAAATTATAAAAATAAATTAGTGTTGAAAATCTTCATTGAGCTAGTTCCAAGGAGGGGTCACATGATATGGTTTTGTTGACATTTTTTGAAAAATTAAAAAAAATTATATTTAAAATAATAAATCTGCGTTGGGTAAAGGGTTAAGCATATTAATAAGAATATTAATTACCTGGTAATACAGCTGATTAGGGAGTGTGGGCACTTCACATCCTGCATTTTCCTCTCCGTTGTTTGGCTCTTCTTATGACCTATATTTTTTAGTGTAAAAAAGATAGATAGATATGGTAACTACCATATTTACTCTATGTATTGGGACAGCTAAAAATAATTATTTTCACAGGTGTCCCAATTCTTAGAAAATAGGGAAAGAACAGAGCCTGGTCTTGATTTGATGCTGAATAAAGTTGTGTGTGATTCGTTTTCCATCACTATATACGAAAATCGCCATCCAATTTTTTTTTATATTTTCATTTTTTGCTTCCAAAACATAGCTTATGATCCCTCATTGGAACAAGCGCATTGCGCTCGTTCCCATGAGGGACCATAAGCTATGTTTTGGAAGCAAAAAATGAAAATTTTTAGTTACTCAAGAATTTTTTTTTTATGAGTGTCGTCTGCTACTAGCGACGGGCCAACTGGAAACAAATCTCCTGAATGTCCCAAACTTTGGAGCATAAAAAAAATATAGTTTTCTGGAAAAAATGTGTGTCCCAAATCATAGAGTGTCCCAATACATAGAGTAAATACGGTAGTATGTTTGTGTTAGTAATTAATGTTCACATAAGCAACCATTTTTAATGTCTCAATGGATTGTTATTGTGCAGGCTTCCCTTTCTCCTTGTTTCTGATTTTGTATCATGTAGGCACATACCCCCAAAATTGCACCTGATGTGATGCGTGGTTAACACAGTTCTTAGAGGCTAATGATATAAATACTATGTTTATTTGAATTCATTAATTTATTAATTTCTGCTACTGTGGAGCCCTGTTATATGAATACCCACTTTGCCAATGAAAATTAAATTAACAATAGTATTCAATTAAAAGGGATTGTGTCACTTTCCTGAGCAGTGCGTGACATAATTTGTTTTCCGATCGGATTCAAGATGGCTGACTGGTGGCCATATTGAATTTTTTTTTATGTAAACTTGTGGAGCAAACTACTTTTAGCCACATTTTCATGAAACTTCACAAAAATGATCAACATGATGGGGGGGGGGGGGGGGTAAGTCAAATTTGAGGTTATGCCATGGCCTGTCGTCTGTCTGCCCATCTGTCTGTCTGTCAACAATTCAATACGACTCGGGCTGGCGGACGTATTTATGAACTGATCCTTATGAAACTTCTTGAGTACCTTTGTGTTATCGTGGGACGAGAACGAGAGTTTTGGGGTTCGGTCTGAAATTCAAGATGGCTACCAGCAGCCATTTTGTACCTTAGTGCAATCAGTTTTTTTGTACAGAACTTCCGTATGAAAGTTCTGATTCAAATAAATTTTTGTCTGAATGTTTAGTAACATGGAATACATTACATATACATGTAATACATGTTTTTTTCTCGTGCAGAAATTCTGCAAATTAGATGAACTTTGATTTTTTCAGTGCTACTTACGCACAGTAAGTACACATGTCAATACGGCTTGGGCTAGGGGCTGTATTTATGAACTGATCTTCATGAAACTTCTTGGGTACCTTTGTTAGCACCTTGGGACAAGAAAGAGTGTCTTTGGGAGAGGTCCAAAATTCAAGATGGCCACCGGCAGCCATTTTGTACCAAAATTAGGGCAATCAGTTTTTTGAGCAGAACTTCTGTATGAAAGTTCTGATTTGAATAAATTTTTGTATGAATGTTTAATAACATCGAATACATCACATATAATACAGGCTTTTTTCTCATGCAGACATTATGCCAATTAGATGGACTTTGATTTATTCAGTGCTACTTATACACAGTAAGTACACATGTCAATACGGCTCGGGCTAGAGGCTGTATTTATGAACTGATCTTCACGAAACTTCTTGGGTACCTTTGTTATCACCTTGGGATGAGAACGAGTGTTTCTGGGTCCGGATCAAAATTCAAGATGGCTGCCAGTGGCCATTTTGTACCGAAATTAGTTCCAATCAGTTTTTTGTACACAACTTCTATACGGCTCAGGCAAGAGGCTGTATTTATGAACCAATCTTTACGAAACTTCTTGGGTACCTTTGTTATCACCTTGGGACAGGAACGACCGAACGAGTGTTTTGGAGTGCCTTTGTTATCACTGTGCTATGAGAACAAATATTTTTGGGTTCAGTCAGACCCACTCTGGGTCTCAAAGATTTATTTTCTAGTTTAGCATTTAACTGTTGCCCACCTTTACAATACTTTACCTACAGTTAAAACTAGAAGTCCTGTCACGAATAGTGCGCTTATCTAGGCTTATTTGCGCGTTGGAATTGCGCGCAATTGCCATATCAAATGACATCCAAAGCACGGCAGGTTCTCCTGGTTACTCATAGCAAACACATGCAATGTTTTTGCCAATGGACCTCCGGGTTACCCGGAGGTCCATTGGCTGAAACATTGCTTGTGCACAGGCCATATGTACAGAATATGATAGCTTTACGTGGGCCATAACGCACTTATTAACGAGCATGTCAACGTGCTATTTGTGCGCATTTCATGACAGGACTTCTTGTTTTAACTGTATACATTTGTTACAGGCTATGGTCAGCATTTATGTACAGACCGTTACAATACTTTATATGTACCTTTGTTATCAGGTCATTACCTAGATGTATCATGTGTGTCATTGCTGTGTCACATAAGTTGAGCTAGAGTGTCATTGACACTTTCATTTTATGTAAACTTGTGGAGCAAACTACTACAACAGTTTTAGCCACATTTTCATGAAACTTCACAAAAAATGATCAACATGATGAGGAGCAGTGTGTGACATAATTTTTTTCCAGATCAGATTCAAGATGGCCGACTGGTGGCCATATTGCGATTTTTTATGTAAACTTGTGGAGCGAACTACTATCACAGTTTTAGCCGCATTTTCATGAAACTTCACAAAAATGATAAACATGATGAAGGGAAGTGCGTGACATAATTTTATTCCTGCTGGGTTTCAAGATGGCTGACTTACGGGCATATTGGATTTTTTTTACTTAGAAAAATTGAATGCCCTTTTCAGTCACCCACGCTAGAAGGTATGCCATGGTGGGAGTATAGCGGGTGGCAGACCGTCTCTAGTTCTTTTAAATCTTGTGTTACAGAGCTGCTTGAGCTCTGTCAAACAAGATATAATAGATTAAATGCCTGTATTGGATGTACTGAGGCCAAATAGGTCAATAAACAACGAAAACTAGGGAGAGTACGGGTAATTTCTCGACAGGTTGCTAGACTTTTACCTTAATTTGATAAAGTCAAGATAAGCTACATGTATTGCCATCACGCATGCGGAAGTCTGTTCGTCTGTTCACATTTTCCTTTAGCACAGGCTCCACTCCGTAGTTCTTGTCCGATCGTCCCGAAATTTCATATGCAGGTTTGAGGTCATGTCTATATCAGAACGTCCCCTTTTGGTCGCGATGAGTCGAGTGTGATGACTGCCTGAGTCCAAAAACCTTTAGCACAGTCTACATGTGATATTTATGATGGGATTTCATGGTAACTTGGTAGGATGACTCTGTATAATATCTAGATGAGAACGTCCCCTTTTGGTCATGATCTGTCAACTGTGATGGCTACCCAAGCCCGAAACCCCAAAACTTTTAGCACAGTCTACAGATCACATTTAATATGCAGGGATTTCATTGTAACTTGGTAGCATGACTCCGTATGATGTCTAGATGAGAACTTCCCTCATTTGGTCATGATCTGTCAACCATGACAACTGCCCAAGCCCAAAACCCGGAAACCTTTAGCACAGTCTACAAGTCATATTTATGAAGGGATTTCATTGTAACTTGGTAGGATGACTCCATATAATGTCTAGATGAGAACGTCCCCTTTTGGTTGTGATTGGTCAGCTGTGCCGGCTACAGGGGCCCGAAGCCCAAAAACCTTTAGCACAGTCTACAGGTCATATTTATGAAGGGATTTCATTGTAACTTGATAGGATGGATCGTTTTGGAATAATTTCATTGTAACTTGGTAACTTTTGTTGACATACATTAACTGTGAGGGCTACATCAGGCCTGGCATTCTGAAAAATGCAGGAGGGCAAAAAATCGCTCTCCTCAATCAGCTTAGGAGAGCAATTAGCTTTACACAGCATTTTAAGTATCCAATTGAACGAACTCATTGAAACTGAAACCAACAGACTACATCAGTGATTTTAACTTTACTAACGTAAAGCGAAATCTCTTAGACATCTAGATGTCTCACTCAACAACCGAACACACACTTGACAAGACCTGTGTGTACCCAGACCTGTTGTCCAAGAAAGTCATACGCCTAGCACTACCACCTTCAACCCCCAAGGGGGTTGAAGGTGGTAGTGGTAGGCGTATGACTTTCTTGGACAACAGGTCTGCTTGAATCTACAGTCACATCCTGGTGCAAGTGCTTCAAGTGACAGGATAGTAGTAATGGTAGTATATTATAGTGTCAATATTCCTTGAATAATCACCCCTCAAACTGTGATGTCAGTTGTTGAACTTGAAACTGACAGAAAAAAAATATTCTGTGACCCATTTTGCTTCAAATGATTGCAACTGTGTTTGGGTATGGTTGCAGCCATTACCTTTTACCACTAAACCACTTTCAAAATGAAATCACGTGATGTCATGTGACTTCGAAGTTAAATTACATTTTTGCTTTACAACAAAAATTTAATGTGAGCATAATACATGTAATCTCAATCATCCCAGACCAAAATATTTAGGAGGGCAATTTTTCGCTCTCCTTAATTCTTTCAGGAGGGCAGTAAGGAGAGCTAAAAAATCGCTCTCCTGAAATTGCCAAGCCTGCTACATAATTGACTGTGAGGGCCACATTAACCCACCCCTCAATTCTTTAGCACAGTCTACACCTCAAATTATTTTTATTGATAACATATTCCCAATTATCACAATTCTTGTCTTATTTCACAATCCTTTCATAAACATTGAACATTATCCTCTTCATCAAACACAACACACAGTCAGGTTAAGCTACAGTGTCATTGACAGTTTCATTTATTCAGTTAGCAGGAGTTTACTCTGTAACCTATATTCATTTAACAGGTCAAATTTGTACTGGAGGTATGGTAAATGTTTTTGTGTTGGGAAATTATATTCATTTATCAGGGTTATTCAGTTAAGAGATATCCAGTTCAGTGGTCTCCACTGTATAACATCTGTAAAAATTTTTTTGAAGTTACAAAACTTAAAACGGGGACAAGAAGTGACAGGGATGTCATGCCCATGCCTTCATTGCCATTGAACAGCTTATTAATATTCATAAGTTCAGAGTTCACAATGACGGCAGTGATGGAAATGTTGATCAAGCTGGCTTCAGGTTTTATCTGTTAGAGTGATAGAATAAATAAAAAATCACTCTCTTTTGTGTAGAGCTGTAGGTTTTTAAATTTCTTATTCGGTTTCGGTTTTTCAGGTGGAGTAAAACCTCAGTTCGGTTTGGGTTTCGGTTTGTTCATGAGGCCAAGTAAAATTCAATAAAACTCATTCTTATTTCCTGAGTCATAACTGAATGGTAGTGAAATTGAGTGAAACTCAATGAATGCCCGAAATAAGCTATAATACATGAAGAATCAGGAAGGCCAATATAATACATGTAATTACCTAAATATACAGAACTTTTATTGTGCTTGGCCATTTTTCAAGGTCTGACACTTACACGCAACTTGAGGAAAGCTGCAAACACAACTAAACTGAAATGTCGGAAATTCACAGAATGTAGCCTTCCCAGAGTAGTGAGAGTACCCAGACACTGCCATTGGCAGTGTCTGGGTACTCTCACTACTTTGGGATGGCTACATTCTGTAAATTTCTGCAGCAAGAGAGTATTTAATAAAAAAACGAAAAACCTTAGATTACGAGATGTCAACGGTTTCGGTTTTTTAAAAAAACTAAAAACCTCGGTTCGGTTTCGGTTAACCTACAGCTCTACGTTTGTGAGTAATTTTATTATTTACCTGGGGAAAAGTGATATTACATACACAAATGTGTCTAAAGTATTCATTCCCTGAATTCAGTGCACTCTGAAAATTTTCAACTTTCAGTTTCAGATTGCCGGTACATGTATGAGCATACTTATTTGTAACTTACGCAACTCAAGAGTTCTTGAAGTGTAGGGCCTTCAGGTACTGATATAAGCTTCATACACCGTAACCTTAAAATAAGTTATGGTGTGCCTAGCATACCGTAACCTGTAGGTTTCCATAGTGTAGATATGAGGTAAACTATTAAGGTAATCAGTTTCCTCTCGTAACCTAATCATAGGTCTCGAGTTTATAGAAACACGTAACCTTCCCCATAACCTAACCTATAGATTACGGCTTACAGTTAAAACTAGAAGTCCTGTCACGAATAGTGCACTTATCTAGGCTTAATTGCGCATTGGAATTGCGCGCAATTGCCACATCGAATGGCATCCAAAGCATGGCAGGTTCTCCTGGTTACTCATAGCAAACACATGCAATGTTCCTGCCAATGGACCTCTGGGTTACCCGGAGGTCCATTGGCTGAAACATTGCTTGTGCACAGGCCATATGTACAGAATTTGATAGCTTTACTTGGGCCTTAACGCGCATATCATCGTGCTATTTGTGCGCATTTCATGACAGAACTTCTAGTTTTAATTGTACATGGGAAAAAGTGATATTACATACACAAATGTGTCTGAAGTATTCATTCCCTGAATTCAATGCACTCTCAAAATTTTCAACTTTCAGTTTCAGATTGCTGGTATGAGTGTACTTATTTGTAACTTACACAACTCAAGAGTTCTTTGAGTGTAGGGCTTTGCTAAGCTTTGTTATTCAATTTGATTTTGAATCTATTGGCTGCATTTGATTCGACTTGATAAGAATTTCATATTCGACTCTCAAAAATCCTAAATCAGGCTGACTCGGATGCCCGTTTGGTGAAATAACATTCGACCATTGGAAGGCTGATAACTCTACCAATTACTTGGTTCTGACCGTGCATCATGTTAGTCTTGATTGGAAATTTGAAACAAGATACCTGTCTGTTGTTAACATTGAAAATCGAGATGCTGATCACACACCTGTACCGGTAGCGACAGAAGATTATCAGGGAGCAACTCTAAAAATACAATGCTGATGTTGATTAAATTATGTATGCCATGACGGACACCACAAATGTCATGTCGTCGAATTGAGGTCCAATGAGCAGGTTGTGCTGCACACCTCCTTCAACTTTCAATAATTACATTGTTAATGTAGTTAAACGTTTTGGGTCCAAATACTCAATTCCCATTGGTCAGCTGGATGAAAACGTCATGACCAAATGTAATTCATTTTCCAGTGAACACATTTGGTCGAACTTTGACCCACATTTACGGTAGAGCGCAGTTGAAAGAATGTAATTCAGGCGGTGTTTGGGCGGGTTTATAACTTTTAGCACCTCTCGCAGTGATCAGTGATTATAGTTTACTGATATGTTAAATAAATTGTTTTGAACATTCCAAATTTTGTTGCGAAAGATGGCAATTTGACAAATTTGGGTCTATGACGAAAACCGGCGCTCAATTCCAGAGTTGTGCGCTTTGTCTTTTGTGTGAGGGTGGTATTTCGCCTCGTTCATTCATACATGTTTTATTTCGTCTTTCTGCTTTGTTGTTTGGTTAAAAGTAGTTTAAACAGTTACGGAATGTAATTATTAGAATTGAATCCCTTCGGGATTCATACATAATTTGTACCCATTCCCACACTTTCATACTCCAATAAAGATTATAAAAATTGCATTCAGTTCTTAAATACATGTAAATGCTGCCCATCATGTGCAACATATGATTAAGAACTTGATATGCATTCACAAGACTGCATCATTTTTCAACAGTTCAACTAACGGCTTGAATACTTTACATCTTAGTGAATCTGACCCACCATTAGACATCTGCATGCGTTTTAGCATTTTAACAACACACACATTTTGCTGAACTGGACTCATCAGAATGCAGTTGCAATATCCCTTGCTTTCGTGGATTGTCAAAGTCGAAAATGTGCATCAATATCAACATCACCACTCAGTTAAGCTCTCAATGATGTTCTTAGTGCATTGCTGCCTATCCTGAAGCCGACTGCTGAAGCAATATACATACTAAGTGCCGACAGATCAGTGACCATTTACAGGACATGTAGAGTGTATTATCACTAAATCATCTGCAGAGTGGAGATTCCACCCAAGCAATAATTGCAAATTTGTTGCAAAGCATAACAAGCACAAGCAAAGTTCTAGCCAATGGACCGCCGGGTTAAACCCGAGGTCCATTGACTGAAACATTGCTTGTGTTTTTGGTCCATACATACAAAATTTGAAAGTGATACTTTGGGTGATAACTCCACTCTGCAGGTGATTTTGTTAAAATCCACTCAGCATGTACTGTAGATAGCCCTCCCCTGTTTCAAGACCGTAAAAAGTCAACTGAAAATGGACACACCTAAAGGGGTGAAAACCTTATTAAATGAGTTGCTTGCTCAACTGAACTCTAGATTCGATTTGAACAATAACCATTTCCAGACTGAACCCGAAGCCTGCAGTTCAAAGGTGTTGCTTTTAAAGAGTTCATAGAGGGAGTTCTGTTATATAACAGTCTTGTAGTGTCAAATGAGAGAAGAAACATTGGAAAATGCCACACCTTCATCTTCCATTGAGGCAGAGATTGCACCACTGCATTGCCAGCCAAGTGAATTCTCTTCACTCAACTTGTTTGATGCGATGCTTAACAATGTTAGATCTTTTCATGAGTGCAATCAGTCCAGCGACAAAGTGTCATCGATCTTGGAAAATCTGAGCATTAAAATGGAGGCATACACAAGAATGCCCCTGCTCATTAAAGATACATGTCCCTTCCCCCTTCAGTTCTGGAAGACCCATGATGAGATGTTCCCACTTTTATCCAAACGCGGTCAGAGATATCCTCGGTATCCAGTCGACAAACTGTTCATCATAATGTGTGAACTCAACCTGTGGAAATATCATTACTGATCACAGACATAGCATCTCACACCACAATGCCGAAATGCTGATTTGGGCGAGGACCAATAGCAATATCATTCTCTCTTGAAAACATTCCCCATCGACATACCCAGTACAGTACAGTGGAACCCTTTTAATTGAATAGCCACATGTCGGTGACAATTATTCAATTAACAGGGATTGTGTCATTTTCCTGTAATCTAGAGATAAACTTAGCATTTATTCTATTATATCTTGTTTGACAGAGCTCTATGAGCTCTGTCAAACAAGATATAATAGAATAAATGTCTATTGGATGTTCTGAGGCCAACTAGGCTTATAAACAATGGAAAACTGGGGATAGTCAGAGTAATTTCTCGACATGTTACAATATTTTTATTCAATTAACAATTTACTCAGTCACCTATATTCAATTAACAGGTCAAATTTGTACTGGAGGTATGGTAGATGGTTCTCTGTTGGGAAATTATATTCAATTAACAGGGTTATAAGAGATATCCAGTTAAGTGGGCTGCACTGTATATCCTTTTGTTGAATGCTTGGATTAGAACTGTGAGGCTGTTCATGCTTGCCTGATAGTATTTATGGGACTGGGGGGGGGGGGGGGGGGGGTGGAGGGGGGGGGGGGGTACCCGCAATATTTTTAATTTAAATTAGGAACAGACTTTTTGTTTTGTTGTCTGTCTTGAATGATTTTACATGATTTATATAAGGTTTTATTAAATTTCTGTTTCAAATTTTTGACTTGACTGCATTTCATGACTTCATGGCCAAACATACTTATTGGCAACATAAAGTGAAGCTAGCATTAGGTCATATATATCACCATAATATACTAGATATGGCGTATGTATCTATTTCAAGCCCCTCTTTCGATGTTTAACATAGATGTACTTTCAATGGAGAAAAGCCTGAGAAACATCGTGAGGGGACTTGAAATAGATAAATATGCTATAATATGGCGATATTTATTGATATGCAATGCAACTTAAAATTTTCCATCGCATGAGGGGGGGGGGGGGGGGTTATCGATAGTTATTAAACAACAACTTATGCAAGATAAAATGGATTATAAACAATAACATTTTTGCCAAGCCTATTTTTAGATTCTGCAAATTTTAAATTTTGGTATTAAAATTTTGTCCACTCGAGCAGCCTGTCTCATCCTATACTAATGCCCACTTATCTTGTTTAAGTTTTCAAGTGGAATTTTCAAGCCCACAATGTTGAGAGTTACCCCTTCACCCAATGATATCAAAATTTATTATTTTAAATATAATTTTTTACAATTTTTCCAGAAATTTCAACAAAAACCATTACATATAACCCCTCATAGGAACGTCTTTGATGAACTCGTTCCAATGAGGGATAACATGATATGGTTATATTTAAATGTTTTGAAATATATTTTTTGAACAGCTGAATTTGCATATTGCGTGTGCGGATGCGGTTGATTTGTTAGGTAAAGGGTTGACTTTGTTATACAGTTGAACAGTTTCCTATTCGTACATATAAGTAATTGGCTTTTATATTTCAGCAGTTGATGCATGAAATCAAATATGGCTACAAAACAGAAGAAAACTACAACTTCAACTATTCCAAAGGTAGAGTGCATACCATTATATTATAGTGGAGCCCACTTAATTGGATATCTCTTAATTGTATATCCCTGTTAATTGAATATAATTTTCAAACACAAAACCATTTAGCATACCTTCAGTACAAATTTGATCTGTTAATTGCATATGGGTTGTAGAATAAACTTCTGTTAATTGTATATAAATTTCTGTAATATGTCGAAAAAATTACTGTGACACGCACCTAAATCCCCTTATTTATCAACCTTTTTGGCCTCACTACATCCAATACAGGCATTTATTCTATTATATCTTGTTTGACAGAGCTCTATGAGCTCTGTCAAACAAGATATAATAGAATAAATGCTCAGTTTACCTCCAGAACACAGGAAACTGACCAAATCCCTGTTAATTGTATACTCCTGTTAATTGAATAATTTTCACTGGCAAAATGGATATTCAATTAAAAGGATTCTACTGTACTTTCAAAGAAACTAAGAAAGTCATCTGGGTGTCGTTCTTGGAGCTGCTATCAGTAATCAATGTAGTGCTGAAACAGTTAGCCGAATAACTGGTTTGCAACCGGTTATCGCCGTAACCAGTTGAAAAAGCTGTCAACCGGATATCCGCTCTACCTAGTTTACAGGATAGCATCGGGACAATAAATAGTATTTGACCGTGAGACGTTAGAATTCTTTTGCCGATGCAAGCATTGTCAAAGCTACCAAAAGTTTGTTGATGTACAATGATGTGTACTCGATTTAACATGAAATGGTTAATGGTGTTGGAATGTTGACTGAACAGTTATTTCGGTTGCTTGGGCTGTCAAGTCATGATAAATGTTTGTTACTCTGTAACAAACTGCCAACAGTCGAGTGCATTGCAGGTTGTTTTCTGCAACATTGTCTTCTACAGACAAATTTGCCATTCTTCTCTTTGATGAGGTGTTTTCAAAAATCCTTCGGTGTGAGTAATGCTGCTTTCAGAATGAATTGACTGTTTGGTACTTTACCAGCGTGTTTCAGAAAAACCTTGTTTGATTTTATTGAACTATTTAAAAGTATGAATGTATGTCATAAAAAAAAACCTGTTTTAAATTCTAACATTTTAAAATTTGTTTTTCAATGGTCAATGTCTGACAATGATGGGTTCTTGGTCAATAGGGCATATAATAGTTTCTTACCACACCACTGTCATGACTTGCAGGATATTCCTGCCCAGGCCTGAAAATAAGTTGTCTGACATTTGCAGAATGAGGTCCCCAGAGGGTGAATTTGATCATGCTATCCCATACAGTGGGCCAATTTATCCTCTGGGTACCTCATTCTGTTTATTTTTGAGACTCCGATTCAGATTGAGGTTCACAGAGGGTAAATTTAGTGATGCTACCCTGCTGTGCAGGGTAGCATCACTAAATTCACCCTCTGGGGACCTCATTTTGCAGATGTCAGTCTGCTTATTTTCTGGCTTGTTCCTGCCAAAAATTTCATTGCAAGGAATAGGTAAACATGGAACTGTTTGTGGTAACAATTTTGTTTCAGGTGTGCAGCATGACGCACGTGTCTGCGATTTTCAAATGGCAAGGCCTGGTTTTATGTCCGGTGAATGCAGGGTAACCACTGTTATGATGTACCATCACTATTATGAGGGTCCATTGCAGTCATATAAATTGTTAACCATCATTTGTACATCGGCGAATTCCATTGGCATTCGATGCACAAGTAGCCACTTTGCCTCTAATGAAGTTATCATCATATAACGAAATCAGTCAGGCACACTACACCGTCTATTACGGGATAATTATTCACAGGTCCCTTCGAACTCTTTCGAGCTGGTTATTATATTGTTCAAATATACCTTGATGACAGAGCTCACAGAAACAAGATATATAGTTTGTTAAATTTTCACTGCTAAAAACATTTGTAGTTAAATTTCCGATTCCAACTATTTTCAGAATTGTTCTGTGAATAAACAAAAAAACGAAAATACTTCGTCTCTCATCATAAAATTGCGAAAAAATTTCCAGAGAAGCAAGAAATTTTTTTTATAGCCCTAACATTTCTTTTTCTGCTCAACTCCAACACTCTTGCGTGTAATTTTACCAAAATATAGTATGAAATATGAGTATGAAGTAAATTGAGCCAAAATTATGATCATCCCAAATTACAGTCTCAGTTCCCAAATGTTCATTTTATGCTGGTTATAGTCGATTAATCTGGTAAGGAATATTGAATTCATTAGACTGTCTTATTAAAGCTTTAAATCTTTTTATTTCACTTGCTTTCATATTTAGGTTACTAAACCCAAGCTACAGTTGGCACCACAGAGACCGGTAATTAGTTTCAAGAAACCTGCTCAAAATAAAAAGTAAGTTCTTACAAATTGACAAAAAATGTTATTTTGCTCCATCCTTCCACACAAACATGGGGATCTGCGAATCACACATTTTTTTAGAATTGATTCTCGATTCAAATAGTGTCTCTGACTCTTTGATTTCAATATCGAATCGAATCTTAATAGACAAGTTATGTTGTATTGCACCGAACAGAATTTACAGTGCACTGCAGTGACCCTTACAATACTGACTGACGCCTTAACCCTTTACCCAACGTAACGGCCAAAACCGGCCAGCGCTATTCTCAAAAATCGCCAATTAATTTTCAAAATATTTTCATTTTTTGTCTCAAAAACATAGGTTATGACCCATCGTTGGAACGAGCTCGTCGAGCTCGTTCCAACGAGGGGTCATGACCTATGTTTTTGAGACAAAAAATGAAAAAATTTAGTTATTCAAGAATTTTTTTTGCAAGTGTCGTCTGCTTTTCATGTTAGGTAAAGGGTTAAACAGCATTAAATAAATATTCTCTGTAACACCTTCGCTGAAACAGCTAGGCCTATTATCCATAGTTTTAGTTTTTGAAGGCTTAATTTGTTAACTATTCACGTTCTAAGAAATGTGAATAGTAACAAGTTTAGCCTTCAAAAACTAAAACTGTGGAAAATGTTCTGGACAAAATTCACTAATTACCTAACAATTAACCTTTGTCAATTACTCAATTAAATATGAATTGAGCCTACATGAATGAATTGTCTTCTGTGAGTTTTATCCAGTTTTTGTTGGAAATGTATTATTTATTTATTTATTGGTGTTTAAGGTCACATATTTCTAAACAATGGCTAACCATGACTTTGACTGTTTTACGGGTGGAGGAAGCCGGAGTACCCGGAGAGAACCACTGAGCAACGGTGAGCAACTGTCCGCTCCCCAACATACCAACTCCACACACGCAGGGTTAGCATTGGTTGAAGACAGGTGCATCATCGACGTGCAGTACGCCTTAGTACACAACATCAACGTGCCCCCACACGGGCAATGGGGGTGAAGTGTCTTGCCCAAGGACACAACGCAGTTGCCACAGGTGGGATTCAAACCGAGGACCTCACGGCTTGTAGCCTGCACCTCTACCAACTGAGCCACCTCGCTCCTGTTGGAAATGTAACAAATTGAAGTTAGTCTGAGAGATTTGAAAACATTGAATCTTGAGACTGATTCGGGATCGGTCTCGAAATAGATGTATGGAATTTCAAATATTCGCAGGACCCTACACTAACAGGATGTACTTATCCTAATCCATCTCTCTCATATAGATGAGTTTCTTATACCCCACGCAACGAAGTTGCGTGGGGTATAATGTTTTTGACTGGTCCGTCCGGACTTTTTTCTACACGCTTCCAGATATTGAGCTGATTTTTGGTATGTGAGTCTAACATGGTGGCCTACAGATCAAGTTTGCATTTTTTTCCGCTCCACTGATTTTTACTGAAATTACGGCCCTTGGACTCAGAAAAATTCATCAAAATTACAGTTTTCCAGACTTTTTTTCTACACGCTTCCAGATATTGAGCTGATTTTTGGTATGTTAGTCTAACATGGTGGCCTACGGATCAAGTTTGCATTTTGTTCCGCTCCACTGATTTTTACCGAAATTACGGCCCTTGAACTTCCAGATATTGAGATGATTTTTTGGTATGTTAGTCTAACATGGTGGCCTACAGAACCAGTTTGTGTTTTGTTCCGCTCCACTGATTTTTACCGAAATTACGAACCTTGGACTCGGAAAAATGCATTAAAATTACAGTTTTCCGGACTTTTTTCTACACGCTTCCAGATATTGAGCTGATGTTTGGTATGTTAGTCTGACATGGTGGCCTACAGATCAAGTTTGCATTTTGTTCTGCTCCACTGATTTTTACCAAAATTACGGCTCTTGAACTTTGAAAAGTTCATCAATATTACAGTTTTCCAGACTTTTTTCCTACACGCTTCCAGATATTGAGCTGATTTTTGATATGTTAGTCTAACATGGTGGCCTACAGAACAAGTTTGGGTTTTGTTCCGCTCCACTGATTTTTACCAAAATTACGGCCCCATAGACTGTTTTCTGCAGTATTCCTAGAATCTATGTTTATCTTTAAAAAATGATTAGAGCTTGAAATATCGGGGCGCGTGGGGTATGTGAGCGTGCTCACTGAGGTTCTTTAATTCTTCATGTACTGCAAAACATGCACAATCAGTTTCACAATTATCTGGAACGTGCATATGGATGTGTGTAGCGGGAAGGCAACTCGATTTTAATTTTACCAGGCAGGTCATAATTTGTATTGTTCTAGGTATAAAAAGAAACAAATTTTACTCAAAAAATTTCATTTCTTTTCATCTTACCACACTGACATGACAATGAGATTTTTTTGAAACTTGCTGTAGGCATACTCTGTGAGAATATCTTGCTCTTGGGTGATACTCACCCATTTTTGTTTATTTTTAGCTTAACTTGACAAAGGATTTCATTGTAACCTGTTAGGTTGACTCCACATAATGCCTAGATGATGACATCCCCTTTTGGTCGTGATTGGTCAACTGTGATGAGCACAGTCTACAGGTCACATTTGTAAAGGGATTTCATTGTAACTTTGTAGGATCACTCCAGGTGATGTGCAGATGAGATTGTCCCCTTTGGTTGCGATCATTCAACCACGATGGCTGCCCGAGCCTGAAGCCCAAAAACCTTTAGCACAGTCTACAGGTCATATTTATGAAGGGATTTCATTGTAACTTGGTAGGTTGACTTCATATAATGTCTAGATGCGAGCCCGAAGCCCCAAAACCTTTAGCACAGTCTACAGGTCATTTTTATGAAGGGATTTCATTGTAACTTGGTAGGTTGACTTCATATAATGTCTAGATGAGAACGTCCCCTTTTGGACACGATTGGGCAACTGTGACGGCTACAAGGGCCCGAGGCCCGAAAACCTTTAGAACAGTCTACAAGTCATAATTATGAAGGGATTTCATTGTAGCTTGGTAGGATGACTCCAAATAATGTCTCAATGAGAACATCCCCTTTTGGTCGCGATCATTCAGCCTTTATGGCTGCCCGAGCCCAAAGACCTTTAGCATAATCCATAAGTCGTATTTATGGAAGGATTTCAGTGCAACTTGTTAGGTTGACTTCATATAATGCCTAGATGATGACATCCCCTTTTGGTCATGATTGGTCAACTGTGATGGCTACAGGTGCTCGAAGCCCGAAAATCTTGAGCACAGTCTACAGGTCATATTTATGAAGGGATTTCATTGTAACTTCATAGGATCACTCCAGATGATGCCCAGATAAGAATGTCCCCTTTTGGTTGCGATCATTCAACTATTACGGCTGCCCGATCCCAAAGCTCGAATACCTTTAGTACAGTCTACAGGTCATATTTATGAAGGGATTTCATTGTAACTTGGTAGGTTTGACTTCATATAATGTCTAGATGAGAACATCCCCTTTTAGACACGATTGGGCAACTGTGACAGCTACAGGGGCCCGAAGCCCGAAAACCTTTAGAACAGTCTACAGGTCAGAATTATGAAGGGATTTCATTGTAGCTTGGTAGGATGACTCCAAATAATGCCTAGATGATGACATCCCCTTTTGGTCATGGTTGGTCAACTGTAATGGCTACAGGTGCCCGAAGCCCGAAAATCTTGAGCACAGTCTACAGGTCATATTTATGAAAGGTTTTCATTGTAACTTTGTAGGATCACTCCAGGTGATGTCCAGATGAGAATGTCCTCTTTTGGTTGTGATCATTCAAACATGATGGCTGCCCGAGCCCAAAGCCCGAAAACCTTTAGCACAGTCTTCAGGTCATATTTATGAAGGTATTTCATTGCAACTTTGGACACCATTAGGCAGCTGTGATGGCTACAGGGGCCTGAAGCCCGAAAACCTTTAGCACAGTCTACAGGTGATATTTATGAAGGGATTTCATTGTACTTGGTAGGATGACTCCAAATAATGTCAGATGAGAACGTCCCCTTTTGGTCGCGATCATTCAGCCTTGATGGCTGCTCGAGACTGAAACCCCAAAACCTTTAGCATAGTCTATAGGTCATATTTATGGAAGGATTTCATTGTAACCTGTAAGTTTTACTCCATATAATGCCTAGATGATGACATCCCCTTTTGGTCGTGATTGGTCAACTTATGAAGGGATTTCATTGTAACTTCATAGGATCACTCCAGATGAGAATGTCCCCTTTGGTTGCGATCATTCAACCATGATGGCTGCCCGAGCCCAAAGCCCAAAAACCTTTAGCACAGTCTGCAGGTCATATTTATGAAGGGGTTTCATTGTAACTTGGTAGGTTGACTTTATATAATGTCTAGATGAGAACGTCCCCTTTGGATGCAATTGGGAAACTGACGGCTACAGGGTCCCGAAGCCCGAAAACCTTTAGCTCAGTCTACAGGCCATATTTATCAAGGGATTTCAATGTAACTTGATAGGATGACTCGTATTGGAATAATTTCACTGTAACTTGGTAACTCTCATTGATATACGTTAACTGTGAGGACCACATACATTAACTGTGAGGTCATATTAACTGGTAAAGTGCTGATTTTTTTCTGACACCAAATCAAAGCTCATCATATACTGCTCTATTACATTTAATTGGATAGTGCCTTATAGGCACTATCCAATTAAATGTCAGAGAGCAAGGTATTGTATAAAAAATCTGATTCATATCAGGGACAATAAAGGCTTTCCCAGGCAGAATGTAGCTACAGACAGTTATTGCCTGTCATTTTTAGTAAAGCCCAAAATAGGGCTTCCAGCACTCTACCAGTTAACCCACCCCTCAGCTCTTTAGTACAGTGTGCACCTCATATTATTTTTATCATAAACATAGCATACAGGGAACAGAAATGAACATATTCCCAATTATCACAATTCTTGTCTTATTTCATAATCCTTTCATAAACATTGAACATTATCCTTTTCATCAAACACAACACACAAGTTAAGCTACAGTGTCATTGACACTTTCATTGTCGGATTCATTGTCGGAGTCATACCGAGTCATGGCTTGTTATTTTATTTAAAATTTAAGAAGAAATAATAGCAATTCTCTTGAGATATATTTTTTCTGAAAAAACACAGGGTACATCTCTTTCAGATGAAAACTTATAGTGAAACCAAAGCAGGCCATTTGTTACTAATAAAGTTAACAACATATGCCAAAATGAAATTGTCACAAATATATTTTCCGCACTCATAAACTCATGATTTGTCCTTGTCAATTAAATGATTAGACTTTTGCCCAACTTGTGGTATTCTCAGTTGAAGATGATTATAAAGATTGTTTGTCCCTTTAGGAGGGATACAATTAGAAGGAAGCACTGGCTCATTGGTTATTTATTTATTTATTGGTGTTTAAGGTCACATACTTATGCACAATGGCTAATCGTGACCGTAACAGTTTTACGGGTGGAGGAAGCCGGAGTACCCGGAGAGAACCACCGAACAACGATGAGCAGCTGTCAGCTCTCCAACATCGTAACTCTGAACTCTGCACCGCAGCACAGGCAGGGTTAGATTGGTTGAAGACATGCGCACCATCGACGTGCAGTACGCCTCAGTACACAGCATCATTGCGCCTCCATGTAAGCAATCGGGGTGAAGTGTCTTGCCCAAGGACACAATGCGGTTGCCGCAGGTGGGATTCGAACTGAGGACCTCTCGGCTTGCAGCCTACCAACTGAGCCACCGCGCCCCCTGGCTCATTGGTTAGAGCATTGGACATAACTCTTTACCAAACAAATTGGCCACATCCGCCCATGTAATATGCAAATTCAGCAGTTGAAAAAATATTATTTTTCAAAAAATTTCAACAAAACCATATCATGTGACCTCTCATTGGAACGAGGGGTCACGTGATATGGTTTTGTTGAATTTTTTTTAAAAATTTGAAAAAATGATATTTGAAATAATAAATTTTGATATCGTTTGTGTTGGGTAAAGGGTTAAGTGTGAAGGTTTCAATGCTGATCGAAAGTTTGTATCCTGACCAGTGTCATGTGCATTGTGTCCTTGGGCAAGACATTTAAAAGTCATTTTCCCAAGTTGTAACATGTTGGCATATTGTGCTAAGGTGCACTGCACAGACATGTTAACTCTCCCGGAATGCCCGGGATTCTCCCGGAATTAGCTATCCCCTCCCGCCCTCCCGCCCGGGAGTCAATTTGGGCCAAAATCTCCCGGAAAGTCGACATACCAGACAAAAACTGAATCCACCAGCTTTTATTTACAAATACAAAAGCATGTGCTCCACTCTCAATGGCAAGGTCATTAAGTTTGTGTGAAACGTCACCACTTACATAAGAACTGGTGACCAATCTCATTTCTGTCAATGGCTGTGTTGTGATTATTTGCAACACGTTTGACAGGCGGATTAAATGAATTTGAGATGCAGGATAATTGCTGAAATTGATTATATATTAAAGGCACACCTTTGCTTGTATACAGGTAGCAGTCAAATCGAAAAATAAGTTCCATACGCATAAATTTTGTCCAATCGAACATGTGCAAAAATACGCACAAATTTATTATTGTGCATTTTGGATTTCACTTTCACTTCAGATAATTATAGCCAGTTTTGCAGACAAACGGCTCAAATATATGAGTTGCCGTAATTTTCAATATATTGGGAAAAATTTCCGATTCGCAATTTTCTAAAGCAGGCTGTGAAAAAAATTATGTTTTTGGTGAAAAAAATCTCTAAAAAGTTGCTAATTTACGGCACTTGGACGTTTTTTCATTCGTTGTGATAAATGGACAACCAAATAAATTAAATATCCCGGAGATGTTTCGTCCTGAGCTGGCTGTGGCAAAATGTTCATGTTTCACTGAAAAATGATCACCCCATTCCAAATCCCCTTCGTAAATGACCAACTACTTCCAGTGAGTACCCGGTGTGGTTAGGTGGGGCGCTGGGCTTTGGCAGATCGAATTACCACAACAACCGGGCTCGGGGTGTGCCTAAACACCACAGATCTCTGCAGGTTACCGCAGGTCACCGCAAGTACCCATAATTTCCCAAATAGATCCAAAACTTTCAACACAGCGTCAAAACTGATATAGTGCTGAAAAGGTCGAAAATATCTCCAAACATTTTGTACATAAAACCATTGAAATATGGATGTCATTGGAACAACTCAGATACTGGCACATGACCACATCCATATTTTTGATTTCTGTTTTTCTCTATATTTCTATGTTTTGGCTTTTGAAAGGACAAATTGTTCAAATAAAACACATTAGGGTGGAATGTTTAATGTATGTGTGTGTGTGTGTGGGGGGGGGGGGGGGTGGTAACATGGAAATTATTGATGTGCTGCCCACGTGCAAAAATCTCACTGACAAGCATCCGAGTCTCACTGGGAGCTCATCAAAATCTCACTGACAGTCACCTCGAGAGGTTAACAGGTCTGGGTCACTCACCACTGGTTAGTAGAACGTTGGCGTATGTTCCTTTGATGTATTGTTGTTGGACTGTTTCCTGTTATGTCTGTGTGTGTGGGGGTGGGGGGGGGGGGGGGTATTTGGTATTAATTTGTATTTAAAATTGATCCACATGTGGCTTCTACGCGCAAAAAAAAATCTCCCTGAAAATCATGTCATCTCCCTGAAAATTTTCTTCAATCTCCCTGAAAAAAATTTTGGAAGGTTAACATGTCTGGTACTGCACGACAGTGGTGCACATGTCTTCAACCACTGGAAACATGCTTGTGTGAGGTAAGTAAGTTAGAAAGTCTAATGCTAACTCTCTGCTGCTCAATTGCTCTCTCGTGATACTCCAGCTTCCTCCACCCGTTAAGTTGTCAGACAATAGTACCCTAGCTGTTGAAAGTGTCAACATTAAACCCCAATAAATAGCTGAATCATTGGAACAAACTCAATGAGGTCATTCCAATGAGGAATCAAATACTATGTTTATGGGCCAAAAATTGAATGCAGAATAAAATTTGAATGACAATTTTAGTGAATAGTAGTGACCGAACACAGCTGTTATATTTAGTAATGGGATAACAAGTAATCTACTGAGGATGGTAAGTTCCCTGTGAAATGCTCCAGAAAGTGAAGCAGTGCTTGTCTACTGGGGCAGATAGATTTGCTTCAATCCTATAATATTACCTGGTAGGGAAACCACTGGTCCTTGAATGTAGAAATGTCTTTTCAAGACCTTGAAAGTACTTGGAAGATGGGCACCAAACCCAAACGTCCTTGAAGGTAACCAGTACTCTACATCCTTTCTAGGAACAACAAAGAAGATATGTGAGAGAAATATTCTGATGATTATTCTAAGTTTTGGCATTTTGAAAAATCCTCGGTGGAAAAAATCTCTCTCCTGGGAGCAGCCTGAAAATAATTTTCATTGCGCTTCCAGACAAAATGTCAGACACCAAATGAATCATGTCTGTCATTTAAGAATTATATCTGACATATTACAAAATGGAGTTTGAGTATTCGAAATAATTTGTTTTGGGTGTACATGTGCCTTCGTCTTAAAACTGCTCAGAATTCATCCAACCATACCTTGTTTGGCAGGGCTCAATGAGCCCTGCCAAACAAGGTATGATTGGTTTCATTCTGAATTGGAACTGAATTACCCTTCAGATATAATTTAGATACATGTATGGCTATATCAAATTGTATTCCTTCACACTTCTGTACTTGCCAGGACCAGAAATCACAATAATCATTAATTTTAGGCTTGCTAGTTATGTACATGATTTCCAGCATGCATGATGTACTGATCACTGAACTTCATTGATAATTTTGGCATCAGACATTTTGACTGATGATTTCAAACCTCAGTCAGACATTGGCCTTCTTGTACCTGACATTGTCCTTGTTCTGACCACTTACTTTCTGGTATGCCTGGGAGTTGCTAAGGCATTCCCATAGCTGTCCAGAACAATTTTTCATTGTCTTGCTTCACAAATATCTTCTAAATGTCCATCCAGTAAATGGTGTGTGTTCTTCATGAAATGCATTCAAGCCAATCAGTGCCAACAAACTTATGTTATAACCCCACTCTCAAAGAGAATGGGTGGTGTTGGGGGGGAGGGGGTGGTCGGGGTTATACTGGATTACATGCATCTGTCTGTCTCTTGTTCACAGTGGTATCTTACCATTGAGTGGATGGATTTCAATGAAATTTGGTATGTGGGATCCTTATGACAAGCTGCTCCAGCGCATTTTCTCCACATGTTTTTTCAATACAGTTACAGTCTTTATTTTGTTTTAATTAATTAATATTTCATCGGTCCAGCTTTAGCAATAGCTCTTGTTCAACCTGCATTCTTTTTTTTACTCTAGAAATCATTGATCAAGAAGTAGATTCAATATAGAGAAGAAAATTTGTACTAAATGTGTCCAAATTATACTTATTTCAATGGCAAGAGATTTCATGTCCTGGGCAGGAATATCTGACACTTCTGTTTTACCCTTTGTAAAGTCAGCGGTCAGAGTAGGGCTGCACGATATTCAAAACTGAATACCGGTATCGGTATTAAAAAAAATACCGCGGTATATCGAAAACTGTTGCATACCTTGATGATGCGGTTCAAAAAACCTTTACCCAACGCAGACGATATCAAAATTTATTATTTTCAAAATTAGTTTATCAGATTGTCCCCAAAGATTTCAACAAAACAATACCATGTGACCCCCTCATTGGAACGAGCTCGTTGAGCTCGTTCCAATGAGGGGTCACATGATATAGTTTTGTTGAAATTTTTGAAATTTATTTTTTCAACTGCTGAATTTGTATATTACGAGGGCACAAGGAGACGATTCCTTTGATATAGGGATAATATTATTCATTCGGGTCTACAGTTACAAAACTCAAGACATCTTGAAAATTAAATTGTGGTAAATAAATAATGACGATAAACCGATATTTTTGTAATTACACTGGTATTCAATCGATATTGGTTTGAATACCGGTATATATCGGTTTATCGATATACTGTGCAGCCCTAGGTCAGAGTGTCTGATATACTGGCAGTGTCGAAAACGTCTGAAACTAGGTGCACAAAAAAATATTTACGCAAGATTAAATTTGTGTGAGTGAGTTGTGCTCCAGAAAATTGTGTGCATCAGATATTCATCACTGTTATCCTGCAGTGTATTTAGCTGGTTGTGTACATGTACCATTATGGTATAATTTGTATATTGGTGGGCCTTGAAAATCCTTGAATTTGGTACAATGATGTTTTTTAGAGTCCTCGAACTGAACCCCAAAATTTCCATGAGTTTGGTTTTAAAAATTGTGAGAGTACTGGCCTAGCAGGGATTCTTTTAGGTGTCTACAAGGGAGGCATATGGGACACTTTCCCAATGGTATTTAGGCATGATTTCTTCCCATTTCCCAACGGGGGCACTGGCATCGTGGTAACCGGTTCTCGTCAGATCACCAAAGTTAAGCAACGTCGAGCGCAGTTAGTAGTTGGATGGGTGACCATTTCAGAGACTAATTCGCGCTCCCGGGTTGTGTCCTTGGGCAAAACACTTAACCCCGATTGCCTACATGGGGGCACGATGACGCTGTGTACTAAGGCGTACTGCACGTCGATGGTGCGCATGTCTTCAACCAATCTAACCCTGCCTGTGCTGCAGTGCAGAGTTCAGAGTTACGATGTTGGAGAGCTGACAGCTGCTCGTCGTTGTTCGGTGGTTCTCTCCGGGTACTCTGGCTTCCTCCACCTGTAAAACTGTCATGGTCACGATTAGCCATTGTGCACAAGTGTGTGACCTTAAACACTAATAAATAAAATAAATAAATTTCTAACCCCATATTTCCCAGCCTCAGTCTCTGCAATTTAATGCACAATTGTTGTCATGAGGTCATAAGGCCTCAGTAAACTATTGATTTTTGTAAATCCCTAAATATTCTGATATGCACTACACATGTTTTTAATGGGGAAACTTTATTGAAATGGCCTAATATCGAAAATATTTTAACCCTTTACCTTACGAATCGCTCGCATCCGCCCGCGTAATATGCAATTTGAGTAGTTGAAAAAATTTAATTTTTCAAAATATTTCCTCAAAACCATATCATGTGACCCTCATTGGAACGAGCTCCTTGAGCTCGTTCCAATGAGGGGTCACATGATATGAATTTGTTGAAATGTTTTAAAAATTTTTTTTAAAATTAATAATAAATAAATAATAAATTTTGATATCGTCTGTGTTGGGTAAAGGGTTAATAGTCAGTGTTAAATATAGAATAACCAGAAACTGACTGTTTTTAACTGCCGGTTGTCATAATCAGCCGATTCCCCATAACTGTCCGGTTCCGATTGCCAATTCCGATTATTCGTTCATCACTAAATTGGTTGGAAATGATGCACATTTTCCCGATGGCATGGGCATCAGACCCCTTCCCAAAGATGGCAGAAGAATCCCTGCCTGGTAGCAGTGTCCGGGGTGAGAACATAATTAAAACCTGCTTAACCCTTTACCCAACGCAGACGATATCAAAATTTATTATTTTAAATATCGTTTTTTAAATTTAAAAAAAAAATTTCATCAAAACCATATCATGTGACCCCTCATTCGAATGAGCCCGATGAGCTCATTCCAAAGAGGGGTCACATGATATGGTTTTGTTGAAATTTTTCGAAAAATAATATTTTTTCAGCTGCTGAATTTGCATATTACGCGGGCAGATGCGGGCAATTCGTTAGGTAAAGGGTTAAAATCAAACTACACAGCAACAATTTTCAATTCAATGGTCCAGGTTACCTCCAAACTGGAGGCACTGCGATGGTCACATGGGTAGTCCCCAGCCTAGCAAACATATTCATGGGCGAACTTTAAACATGCTTACTTCAGGAATTCACACTGAAACCCAAACTGTATCTCCGCTTCATTGCTGACATTTTCCCTATTTCGACACACTGGGAAGCTTCACTCATCCAGTTCATAGATTATTTAAATCAAGTGAACTCGACCATTAAATTCACACATGAATTTTCCAAGGAATCAGTCACATTCGTAGATGTTAAAGTCATCAAACATGGCAACACCATCACAACGGACCTTTACACCAAACCAACCAATACCCATGCCAACCTCTGAGCAGAGTCATGCCACCCTACCAGCCAAATCAAGAGAATACCATATAGCCAATTACTTAGGGTTAACCCTTTACCCAACGCGAAGATATCAAAATTTATTATTTTAAAAAACATTTTTTTCAAATTTTTCAAAAAATGTCAACAAAACCATATCATGTGACCCCTCGTTGGAAGGAGCTCGACGAGCTCGTTCCAACAAGGGGTCACATGATATGGTTTTGTTGAAATTTTTTGAAAAATAATATTTTTTCAACTGCTGAATTTGCATATTACGCGGGCAGATGCGGCCGATTCGTTGGGTAAAGGGTTAAATGCATATGCGGTGACCCAAATGATTACATTTGCCATTCCCAAACGATGCTCCAACACTTGAGAGATCGAAGCTACAAAGAACAAGTATTACAAAATGCTATAACCAAAACCAATGACATGGATCAAGACACCCTTCTCAAGCCAACAAAACGCACACCACAAACCAGCATTACGCTCTTTGTAGCCAACCACCACCCGGAAAGCATAGAAATCTTCCAAGTTCATTGCCAAACTGTGGCCAATACTACAAAGCACTACAATAGATCGTGCCATATTCGGCGACAAACCCCTTCTCTCAAGACGGCGGAATATGTCACTTGCCAACACTCTCACTGGGGCAAAATTGCTGAAACTAGCCCAACAGACTGGCTTCACTATACCAAATCCATGCACTGGCTGTGTACATGATCACTGCAACATTTGTACCAAATTACCCAAACACACGTGGTTTCCCCGTTCGACCACCAAGAAACGGTACAAAGGACCTCACCACGCTAATTGTATGACCTGCGATTGCATTTATCTACTAACTTGACGCCAGTGCAAAAAGCAATACGTGGGTGAAACAAAATGACAGTTCGGAAGAAGCCTGCTTGAACACATAGCCGACATGAAATACTGGCGACAAACACCTGTCGTGATACATTTCAGTGACACCAACGACTCGATTACCGATGTCCAATTTTGCATTATTTATGTATTCCATTCAGACCCTGAAAGTGATTCTGAGACCAGGAGAAAAACAAGAAATCCAATGGATATACAAGCTATGCATGCTAACCCCATTCGGCCTGAACAGAAAGGATTTTTGGCTCAACTTTGGTGAAGCCAAATTTGAGGTATTGTCAAGGCACGTCGTCCGTCCGTCTGTCCGTCCGTCATGCCGTACACACGGCCCAAGGTAGAGGTCGTATTTATGAACCGATCTTTACGAAACTTCTCGGGCAGGCCTGGAAATAATTTTTTTTTGGTGCATCGGTCATAATGACCGGCTCTATAATGATCGGATCGGTCATACAGTAACCCGGGTCGGTCATATTTTTTGACTTCCAAATCAAACATTAACTAGGGCAAAACCCACGTAAATTATGTTGGGCTAACGTCGTAACGATATACAAAATATTAGGGCCTACCTGCATTCAATTTTATTGAAATGACACGTAACTTTTATAACATTAAACTGCATGATGGGGATGTCTTCAGTCCGCAAAGCACTTTTTTTTTTGAAATGTTAACAACTGGACTCCAATGCGACAATTTCTTTGAAATTGAATGCTGAACATCTCTGCACATGGAGCCTGGACGTCTCACCACTGGGAAATCTGGCTCCTGGTCAAAACCTACCCCATCATTTTCGGTACCAGGTAACCTCGGCACAAATAAAATCGCCACTTGCAAATCTGTCACCTGAGTTAAAACTGGTTATATTTTTCTGGAAGTATTACTGAATTACTGTAAAGTTTCCGGAAATTATGACAAGTTCTGCTCACAGTCTTCAAAGAAAGTATATTACACAAAGGAAAGGAAAGAGGAGGAGATCATCTGGTTCGATTTGCGAAGAACATACATGGAAAAAAATAGAGTACAAATGAGTTTCAGTTTCGTTTGCGAAAGGAGCGTCTCTCGTTTATAAATCTGTCTTATGTTTTGCGATTTTGTATTTGTATTTATTTTAGAGAATATATTCCAATGTGGAAATTATTCACCATCAACAGCCATAATTAATGATTCAGAACACAATGTCTCATGTGAAAAATTAATATATTTGGGAGAAAAATGCGCCGGCCATTCATGACCGATTGGATACAGTTAGCGCCAGTCACATCGACATTTCGTGGTGGTCACTGTCCATGACCGACCACTTATTTCCAGGCCTGTTCTTGGGTACCTTTGTTATCACTGTGGGACGAGATCGAGTGTTTTGGGGTCCGGCAGCCATTTTATACAAAATTAGGTGCTATCAGATTTTTTGCGCAGAACGTCCATATGAAAGCTCTGATTTGAATAATTTTTTGTATGAATGTTTAGTACCATGGGACACATCACATATAATACAGAATTTTTTCTCGTGCGTAAATTATGCAAATTAGACTAACTTTGATTTATTTAGTGTTACTTTCAGCACTGTAAGTACAAATGCCAATACGACTCGGGCTAGAGGCCGTATTTATGAACCAATCTTTACAAAACTTCTTGGGTACCTTTGTTATCACCGTGGGATGAGAATGAGTGTTTTTGGGTCTGGTCTGAAATTCAAGATGGCTGCTGGCAGCTATTTTGTACAAAATTAGGTGTAATCAGATTTTTGCACAGAACTTCCATATGAAAGCGCTGATTTGAATAATTTTTTGTGTGAATGTTTAGTATCATGGGATACATCACATATAATACAGGCTTTTTTTCTCGTTCATAAATTATGCCAATTAGACTAACTTTGATCTATTTAATGTTACTTTCAGCACTGTAACTGCAAATGCCAATACGGCTCGGGCTAGAGGCTGTATTTATGAACTGATCTTTACGAAACTTCTTGGGTACCTTTGTTATCACCGTGGGACGAGAACAAGTGGTTTTGGGTGCGGTCCAAAATTCAAGATGGCCACCAGCAGCCATTTTGTACTTTAGCCATTGGTTATTAGTATAAAAATATGATAAATTTAATGTAATTTGTATATTTTTTATACTTACCAATGGCCCATGAGAGGGCACTCATACCTCCCCATTGAGTTATTATTTAGTTCGCTCATCTACAAAGAATGATGTTGGCACCAATTCCGGTCTCTTCCTGACTGCTGCGCATGTGCAGATGGTAAAAGTATGGAGGGCCAGATAGGACTTTTAATTTTCGGTATTGAATGCACATTTTAGGGATTGGGGAGTTCAAAATTTGTGTTTGGCCCTTGATAATAACGAGTTTGCACCAGCTAAGTCTGGGCCATTGGTAAGTATAAAAAATATACAAATTACTTTAAATATATCATTTTTAGCTCAACTTGACAAAGTCAAGTTGAGCTATTGCCATCACTTCTCGTCCGTCGGCGTACGTATGTACGTACATTAGTACGTACATCCACAATTTCTTTTGGCACACCTCACAGGTCGCATTTATGATCAGATCGCTTTGAAACTTGGTATGCTTATTTGGAGTGACCTCTAGATGGGAGCTATCAATATTTTTATACTGTACCAATGACCCAGACATAGCTGGTGCTAACTCTTAAAATATAGGGCCAAACACAAATTTTGCCCCCCAATCCCCAAAATTTGCATCTAAAACTAAAGAAAACATGTCCTGAAAGGCCCTCCACACTTCGCCCCCACTGCACATGCGCAGTGTCAAGGACGTTCCGAAATTGGCGCCATTAATCATTCTAAGTTTGGCCCTTCATCAGTTAACATCTGACTGATCTTTGTGCTTATAAATCTCAGTTTAAATGATGCCAGACACATAAATATTAGTGAAATGGTGATTCTAAGGAGGATAGAGAAGGAGGAGAGGAAAAGAATGTGTGACAGAATATTATCAGGGCTGTAACTTAAAATTTTTTAATGAAATTATGTTAAGTTACCTATTTTCAAGGCAGCAGCCATTTTGTTGTCATTCTGATTATTTAGTTACACTGTTTTTTTAAGTGTTTTCCTCTCTCCCTGTCCTTTAAGTTCCCCCTTGCTATTCTCCCATGCTTTTGGCATAGTTTTTGTAATTATTATTACTAAATTTTCTTGGGAGTTTTAGCTGAATAACAGAATGAATTCTGTTCTTTCCCCATGTTTACGTCTTCACCTAGGGGTGGTTAGGCGTTGTGTTCTGCATCTACCATCTGATGTTCTGCAGTTTCTTCCCTGGAAGTCTCTGTTTTGCATCAGATAGTGTATTTTTGGTAACTGATTTCGGGCCTGGGTGCCTGGAGTCTTATTTTAGTGTTTTTACACTCATTGTTTACATTTACAACAGCCCTCTGTGTGAGGGGGGGATTTCTAAAAAATAATATCTTGATGTTATTTTAATCATAACTAGATACATTATTATTGTTCGTAAGTGTTGAATAAATTGTTCAAAATATTTTTAAAATTTTTGTCCACACTTAGGCTTGGGATCCATTGGGGCTCAACGTTACTTTTCAGAAACTTGGGCTGTTCTGAAAAAATATTTTTTCAAAATATTTTGATTTCAATTATTTTTTCTATATCAATGGATCATATTATTATTATGTATTTTGATTGCCATGGGTTAGTGCGAGTACCAGGACTTGTTTTCTTTTCACATTGAAAGGATATTGATCAATTGTTTTAAGAGGAAGTCTTCCTCTGACTTTATTATCATTCTATATGTGGTCAGTGTACTCGCATTAACTCCTGTTCTGTATCGTATGATTTCGATGACAATATGGGAAGCGTATGTCACGGTATGTTGTTGGGGATTTGGACACTCCGGTCCTTTCCCCGCAGGGTCACTCTACTTTATCAATTTCTATTTCAGACGATCAAGATTAGGGTGATGTATCTGTGATGTCTTCCAACAGTGTGCCTCCGTCGTCACAATTAATGAAGGGCTAGCGGAAAAGTGCTCATGTAAATACGCCAATTGCCTAAGAGGACCCTAGTAGGTTCGACGGCCTTTGACGTCCGCTAGCTCGCCCGGTGTAGCGTCCATTCACCGAATGGTTCGGCAGCCGGGTTCGTCCGTTGCGGTCTAGAAGGAATTTTGGGGTGATGCGAGCACTATAAACTAACCTAATGCACACCCAGTGACGGCGGATCGGAGGGAGAACGCAGGAAGCCTTTTAGTCCGGTTCATAGCTCGTTCCGGTCCATCCGGACGGCAAGCGAGAGAGGCCCCTCTCTCGTTCAACAACATCTGGCCCCAGATGTTGTGGTACAAAATGTGTCGTAAGCGGAGCATACGTCCGTCGCTCGGGACGCTCCGTTGTATAGGCAGTCCGCTGAGACTGCTAAGGCTTCCTCTTCTCGTCAGCGCACACGACCGCACCTTGGCTGCGTGACCGCCAATATATTACCAGCTTCGCCGATCAAGGATTCTTCGGCGACCAGGTCACACCATCCGGTAGCCAGGGACACGAGGCCTGCAGACTCCGGACGTTCGCATAGGAAGTGTGCGGGAGTCAACGTACACGGAGCTTCCGGCGGCAATGCATCGTAAGACCGCTACTGCACAGGCCTCGGGAACGGACGTGCTTTCCTTAATAGCACAGTTTATCGCAGCATCCCAGCATCAACTGAATCTGTCGCATATATTTTATCCGACGATGCTGGGTCGGGACGCTCCGCGGAAGCGGGTACGGACGTCCGAAAGTTTCATCCGGTCCGACGGGATACCGAAAGGGATTCGGAGGATTTCGAGGTTTCCCTTTCGGAACAACATATGCTGTTGTGTATGTCATCTGACTTGGTCTTCTACAGCTTCTTCGTCGGACCAGAATGCTGCGATGCCGGATAAGAAACTGATAGCGCTGGTGGACTTAGAAATTTTTGGTTCGGTTCAGGGACATCGTCCCTCAGTTCCGACATAGTCCAATAATGTCACACAAACTTTTGAATTATTGAACGACGCTATATATATATTATTATTTTATGCTTGCTAACCAAGCATTTCTGGTTTCTTGTTCGAAGAGTTATGGAGATGTCTTTCAAAAGTGTGCCTCTGTCGTCATAGTTAATGAAGAGTTAGCGGCAATAAGTGCTCATGGAATATGTCTATCGCCTACGGAGTGACATTCGCTAGCTCACCCGGTGTAGCGTACATTCATCGAATGGTTCGGCTGCCGGGTTCGTCCGTTGCGGTCTAGGAAGGAGATTTGGGTGATGTGAGCACTTTAATTACTTTAGTACTCACCCAGTGACGGCAGATTGAGGACAGATCGGAGGAAACCTGTTAGTCCGGTTCCTGGCTGGTCCAGGTCCGTCCGGGCTGTGAGCGAGAGAGGTCCCTCTCTCGCCCAACAACATAGGGGACCGCATGTTGTGGTTCAGATATTTTACATTCGGAGCATATGTCCGTTGGTCGGGACGCTCCGTTATATTGACAGTCCGAGAGACTGTCTTTAATGCTTCCTCATCCTCACAGCAGGGCACACGACCGCACATTGGCTACGTGACCTCGAGTATCCGATCAGTTTCGGCATTCAGTGATTCCACGGCGAATAGGTTGCGCCATCCGGTAGCCAAGGGACACGAGGCCTATACACTCCGTTCGCTCGCATATTGGTAGTATGCACGGGGTAACGATCACGGAGCTTCCAGCGGCAATGCATCGTAAGACCGCTTCTCCTCAGGCCTCAGTGACGGACGTGCTATCCGTGTTAGCACAGTTGTTTCGCAGCATCCCAGCAATTGATAGTTTCTCGGTCGAATCAGGAATTATCCGACGGCGCTGGGTCGGTGCGGTCCGCGGTTGCATCCGGTACGGACGACCGAACGCTTTATAGGGTCCGACAGGATGGCGAAAGGGATTCGAAAGTTTTCGAGTTTTCCCTTTAGTAGTATCGGAAGATGCCTTTCATATCTTCTGGCATTATCTTCCAGTGATTATTATTTCGGACTTCATTGCTGCGATCTTGGATAAGAGACTTATAGCGTCATTGGACTCGGATTTTTCGATCGGTTCGGGGACATTGTCCCTGACTTACCGACGCAGTCCAATATTGTCATTACAACATGTGTTTTATTTTTCGACGCTATATATATATATACAAGCCTGCTACTAAGCATGATAGTTTAGTTTCTTGTCCGCGTTGCTCATTTCTGCCATTTTATCATTTATACAAATAGTTTATTTTGGCAGAGCAGGGCATACCGAGAGTTCATATGCGTCTTGACGGTGTGATTTAAAACTGCATATATTCTTTTTCGCCGTTTATGTCTTTTCCAATTTCAATGTTGGGAACGACATTATGTATAGTAGACTTAACTTAGATGCTTTATTATACGTAATCCGCCTTACTGAGGCGTTATCATTACGTCTTCAAGAAAAGATTTACGGGATATTATTCTCAATGTAATTTCTTTTGAGGGCAGTAGTTTGTTCATGTATAACTCCGCCCTTCAGTGGCTGATTGGAGTTAGTTAGGCGTGACGCAGCCCTAGCTACATCCACTCGCGTGGATAGTAAGGTTAAGAACTCTCTCAGAGTCGCTTCGTTCTCGGAGGAGCTTCTCTTCGACGGCAACTTTTCGGCAATCCATGAATTGCTCGATTTACACGTTCTCTTGTCTATCTAGTGTTACAAGAGATTCAGACTGGGGCAAACATTCGGTGGTTGACTCAGAGAGTGCCGCCGCAGTCGCCGGACCCAAGTGTGGCTGTTATGACGGTTGCCAGTCAAACAGATTGGGATATAATACTGATCCCTACGGATTCGAAGTGCCAGGGTCTTTGGGTTCCGCAGTCTTTTAGCAATCAGTTTTCTTCCGCGGAATAATGTTTTTTAGGCTTGCTTTATGTCATTGCATGAACATTATTCAGAAACGCATGCCCAAATTCCTGTCCTTTAATTCGACAGTAGTGGCGTATCTCCGGAACCTGGGAGGCACTCTTTCGTTTCCGTTATTCAATTTAATGGAAAGAATCCGTCTGTTGGTTATAGTACACCAAGTTCAGTTTTGGTCCGTCATATTCCGGGTCATCTGATTGTTTTATCGGACTCCCGTTCTCTTACGGGTCGCTTGTTGCTGTCAGAATGGACTCTCAACAAACAAGTATTCAATCAGATTTGCTATCTATGGGAGCGCCCAATGATGATTTATTTATGACACAGCTTGCTATCAATTGCAGACGTATGTGTTGGCTTGTCCAGATCTCTGAGCTAATATTCTTAACGCTCTATTGATCTATAGGACGGAATGATAGGATACGCGTATCCTCCGGCGCTGTTGTTTTAGCAGGTATTGCTAAGATAAACAACCACAATACATTTCTGTTGATAGCATCTCTATCTTCACAGAGATCATGAGTAATTTTCTCTCTTGTCTACTGTGGGTCTTAACGTGAAATCTTCCTCTATGTGAGGATCTTTTTCACTGGGTAAATCGTGTCATCTTTATCACAACCTGCAAGGTCACAACCTTCATGTATTCCGTTGTGTGGTCCGTATTGCATTGTAAGCACTGTACTGGACGAGCTTTGGACGCGATTTCTTACTATAGGAGATCCTCTTCTTCGCTATTCTATGCGGCTAAAGTGGAGGCTCTTCCGTCGTGGTGTAGGGATCATTATGTTCATATTGTTGATCCCTCCATACTACTCATTGCTATTTTTTAGTATACTTGTTTCACAAGATCTACTGCAGCCTGTTATTATTTAGGTTATAGGTTTATGTTACCTCATACCTATGCACTCTACGATAGTTTACAATTGAGTCTTTTGTCTCTTTATCTAAGTCAGTTAGTAACTTTTTGATAAATAGACTTAGAATCTTTAGATTAAATTCCTATACGGATTTTAACTTCGGTTCTTATTTAGCTAAGTAATCATTTGAGCCTCTGGAAACAGTAGTTTTCAAATTCTGACCTTTTAGACAGTAATTCTGTTGGTTTCTCTTTTACTGTAGAGTCAGTGAGTTTCATGCACTATCGATGGATGATTTTCACTTTCATAGTTTCGGAATCAATACTTCCGTTACTATTTAGGTTGGATTGTTGCATAAGAGTTAGGCTCCTATTATCCGGAACCTATTATTTTAAGGTCCTTCCGTCTTCGTATGGGCATAGGCCTTTACTCTTTCCGGGTACAGTTTATGTATTTATAAACAGATTTCTGTTTATTACTATGGGCGTAAGCTTCTTCTGTCTTTGATGTCTAGTAGAAGGACGTTACGCTCCTTTTTTTTTGTTAATGGATTCTATTAACTATCGGTACTGCTTATAGTATATCATTGACTTAGCAGTTGTGCTTAAGATTTCGGCTCATGAAGTAAGAGTTCTTCTACTTCTTGGGCTTACATTAATAGTGTCGCTATTATAGATTTTTGAAGGCCGCTCATTGCGCTCAGCCATCCACATTCATGAATTTTATCTCAGAAATATCGAGTCCATTTCTGGAGGCCTCTATTGTTAGGTCTATTATCTACTGCTCAGAATGTCATTCACTTAACAGTTGCTACTATAGCTAGGTAGGCTGTCTGTTTCGGCAGTGTCTCCGTTCGGCTGCCCTCTTCGCTCTGGGCTATTTGACCCAGGGCAAGAAAAAGGGGGGGGGGGGGAGGGTGTTCCCTTGGGTCACCTGTTTTACTATGAAAACAAGGGGATACCTCCTCCGGAGTTAGTAATTCTGAGCTGTTATTGGGATGGTTGTTTTCTGAGAAGTTTAGGTTTTTTAATTCATTCAAGTCTTAGTTTTTAAAGTATAGCTTTTGAATATTGCATATGTCAACGGACATGATTATGCAATCCTCAGACACTTTTAGGAGTATAAGAGTCTCTATTCTCTAGACTTACTTATTTATTGGCTTACTTTAAAAATTATTAGTATAAGGATTATATTGGATATTAATAGAGTACATGGATGTATGAAGCTCAATTTTGGAAGGTGTTGTATCTTTCTAATTTATCATAAATAAGAAAGATACATGTAAGGCCTATTACTTCTTTTCCCTACAGGGGATGACTCTATTTTATTTTATTGAGCGTATTCCATTTTGCTCTATGTCCTTGGCCCTCCAGCCTTTTTACTATTCAGCTATGTCTGGGTCATTGGTACAGTATAAAAATGTTAAAAAATTTATAGTAATTTATATATTTTTTATACTTACCAATGACCCAGACGGGGATGGCCCTCCCAGGAGTTGGGAACTCTTGCCTCCCCGCTGAGTACATAGCGCTTACCAGGCACTGGTTATTAGAATGATTAATGGCGCCAATTTCGGAACGTCCTTGACACTGCGCATGCGCAGTGGGGGCGAAGTGTGGAGGGCCTTTCAGGACATGTTTTCTTTAGTTTTAGATGCAAATTTTGGGGATTGGGGGGCAAAATTTGTGTTTGGCCCTATATTTTAAGAGTTAGCACCAGCTATGTCTGGGTCATTGGTAAGTATAAAAAATATATAAATTACTATAAATTTTTTAACTTTCTTTAATATCCGTCAAAAAATGTGGCCGCGGCCAACGTTCTTAGAACTTTGTTTAGTCAGACCTCAATCTTTCCCTTTGGCACACCCTACAGGGCACATTTATGATTGGATTGCTTTGAAACCAGGCATGCTTGTTTGGGGTGACCTCTAGATGGGTGCTATCGATTTTCTTTAATTTCCGTCAAAAAATGTTGCCGTGGCCAACATTCTTAGAACTTAGTTTGGTCAGACCTCAATATTTCCCCTTGGCACACCCTACAGAGCACATTTAGGATCGGATTGCCTTGAAACCTGGCATGCTTATTTGGAGTGACCTCTAGATGGGAGCTATCGATTTTCTTCCATTTCCGTCAAAAAATGTTGCCGCGGCCAATGTTCTTAGAAATTAGTTTAGGCAGACCTCAATATTTCCCTTTGGCACACCCTACAGGGCACATTTATGATGGAATTGCTTTGAAACATGGCATGCTTGTTGGGGGTGACCTCTAGATGGGGGCTATCGATTTTCTTCCATTTCCGTTTGTCAAAAAATGTTGCTGCTGGCAACAATCTTTGAACTAAGTTTAGTCAGGCATCAATATATTCCTTTGGCATGCCCTACAGGGCACATTTATGATCAGATTGGTTTGAAACTTTGTATGCTTGTTTGGGGTTACCTCTAGATGGGAGCTATCGATTTTCTTCGATTTCCGTCAAAAAATGTTGCCACTGGCAATGACCTTCGATGAACTTAGTAAAAACTTAGTGCAGTTAAGCTTCAGTATTTCCCTTTGACATGCTCTGCAGGGCACATTTATGATTGGATCGCTTGCAAACTTGGTGTGCTTGTGTGGGGTGACATCCATGTGGGAGCTGTCGATTTTTTCCCGTTTCTGTCAATAAATGTTGCCACTGACCTTTGAACTTAGTTTAGTCAGACTTCAATATTTCCCTTTAACACACTCTTCAGGGCACATTTATGATCGGATCACTTTGAAATTTGGTATGTGTGTTCGGGGTGACCTCTAGATGTGAGCTATTGCTTTTTTTCATTTCCATAAAAAATTATTGTCGTTATCACCAGCCTTTGAACTTACTGCATTTGTGCATCAACTTATCCCTTTTGCACTCTCTGCAGGGTATATTTATGAATTTCCATAACCCCCCCCCCCCCAAAAAACCATTGCCACAAGCAATGACCTTCTACTTAGTGCATTTGTGCATTAACATCTTCCATTGGCATGCCTCAGAGGGCACATTCATTATCAGGTTGTTTTGAAACTTTGTATGCTTATCCAGGGTGACAAAGATAAGAGCTATTGATTTTCTTTTCATTTCCATCAAAAACTGTTGCTGTTAGCAACAATCTTTGAATTTATTGCATTTGTACGTGCATCAACATTCTTTGACCTGGCCTACAGGCCACATTTATCATAGGATTGTTTTTGAACTTGGTGTGCTCATTAGGCAAGACCTTTAGATAAGAGCTATTGAATAGCATTCATTTCTGTGAAAAAAGTTGCCATTTACAATAACCTCTGAACATACTGCATTTGTGTATCAACATTCTTTGACATGGCATGCAGGCCACATTTATCATAGGATTGTTTTTGAACTTGGTGTGCTCATTAGGCAAGACCTTTAGATAAGAGCTATTGAATAGCATTCATTTCTGTGAAAAAAGTTGCCATTTACAATAACCTCTGAACATACTGCATTTGTGTATCAACATTCTTTGACATGGCATGCAGGCCACATTTATCATAGGATTGTTTTTGAACTTGGTGTGCTCATTAGGCAAGACCTTTAGATAAGAGCTATTGAATAGCATTCATTTCTGTGAAAAAAGTTGCCATTTACAATAACCTCTGAACATACTGCATTTGTGTATCAACATTCTTTGACATGGCATGCAGGCCACATTTATCATAGGATTGTTTTTGAACTTGGTGTGCTCATTAGGCAAGACCTTTAGATAAGAGCTATTGAATAGCATTCATTTCTGTGAAAAAAGTTGCCATTTACAATAACCTCTGAACATACTGCATTTGTGTATCAACATTCTTTGACATGGCATGCAGGCCACATTTATCATAGGATTGTTTTTGAACTTGGTGTGCTCATTAGGCAAGACCTTTAGATAAGAGCTATTGAATAGCATTCATTTCTGTGAAAAAAGTTGCCATTTACAATAACCTCTGAACATACTGCATTTGTGTATCAACATTCTTCCTTTAGCCAGTCTTACAGATTACATTTAAAAATGCATGGATTACTCTGACGTTGTGCACACACAATACTGTTATGTTGAAATTTCATCAAATAACATTGGTACCAATGATCTTCAATTTTACCATTTCCTTTATAACTTACCAAGTTCAAGTTGAGCTACAGTGTCATTGACACTTTCATTTAGACTTATCCCCCTTTTTTACTTTGAAAATTCACTGTTCGCCTCGTAAAATAGCCAATTTTTTGTCTGTTCTCCCATTTCAGGTTTGGGTTATCAGATTTCAATGAAATTTGAAATGCAGATTGTTTATGGAAAGGATTTCAATTCAGTCATGTCCCTGCAGTAAAACAAAAAAAATACTTTCAAATTACCTCCCCACATGTGGCATTATGTTAGGTTTGTGTTATCAGATTTTAATGAAATTTGGAATGAAGATTGTTTATGGGAATAGCTTTCACAGTATCATCATTTCTTGTTTGCCATATAATTCACAGGCAAGCTTATAGTAAATGTCCTTACTAGAGTTTAATTCTTAAGGTCCTTAACAAATCTAATTTAGATGAATTTCTTGTATAACAAGTACATACAGAACGCATGTTCTAACATATATGCTTTTGGTGGTCTTGCTGATGGAAGTTACAGTGTCTTGCCAGTGGTTCCTTGCGAAGTCTTGGCAACCTTTATAGGAAACCAAGACTTCATTAGACACCATTGCTATTATGAGAGAGTTAAAAATAAGTAGCATGCTTCAGGCCTTAAAAGGACATACAGTAAAACCTGTCTTGAGAGACCACTGTCTTGAGAGACCACCTGTCTTGAGAGACCACCTGCCTTGAGAGACCACATCTGCCAGGCACCAATTGGTTTTACTCTATAATGGGTCTGCTATGGGAGACCACATGTCTTGAGAGACCACTGTGACCTGGTACCAACTTGTGTTTTTATGCCATAATGGACCTGTCTTGAGAGACCGCCCCTTTGAAGACTGAAACCATGACAAAAACTTTTTACCTGTTCTGGAATTGGAAACTCCATTATGGTTATACTGACATACTTAAAAGTATTAAAAGCTCTTAATTGGGTTTCAATTGCTATCCAGTCAATCTTAATTATGGAAACACTGGAACTACCAGTGCGATTGAAGAGAACGATAGCAGCTCTGGGCGTCTCTTGCCCTATCACCTGGACTATCCAGGAGATAGGCAAGAGCGTTCATCTGAACCTTGAATTCAAGGTTGAAGAAGAAAAAGAATTACCACCCTCCTCGGGGAGAGGTAGCACCTTTGATAGGAGGATCCCCTCTCTCACTGGTCCTCACCCGAGTAGGTCAGGAGGCCCTGAAAAGAGAAGAAAGAAGAGCCCGTCCACCAAGCGGAGGGATTCCCGATGCTTGGAGGCATTCTTGGAGATGAAGAAAGAGAACGGTGAGGAAATGAAAGAGCCAGAGGCGGCCACCACTTCCTCTCCCACTTCCACTCCCACAGACAGCCCCATCCAAATGCCGGCTTCCCAGCCGGTATTGTCGGATATGGAAGAGCCGGTGGAGACTGAGGTGGAAATGGAAGCTGCCTTCTCGCCTCTTCCTGATCCCCACTCACCTCTTCCTTCTAAACCAGAATGCCAGGACACGGACAACAGGCTGGAGAACATCTTAAACAAAATACAAGCGGTCCTTCACAGGCAAGAGATGGACAGGAAGTACCAACTACTCCTCCGACAAATCGAAGAAGCCAATAAACTAATAGACGCCAGAAACCTACAACAACAAAAGACTCAGCAATCACCCACAACCACTCCAGACTCGGCTAGGACCAGACCCTACAAAACTCACCAACCACCATCAGGCAGCCCACCAACAACACCAACTACCACTGTCTCTCCTTCCAAACCTCCACCTCTGAAAAAGAAGCAGAAAAGACACAAGCGCCGCTAACAACCCACAACGTCTCATCCTTTACCACGGTCTGACACTTCAAAATTCTACAGATAATGAGGGTCGAAAGGGGCTTGCTCCCCAAATTGTCCCTGTGCGTCTTTGGCGCACAAAACCATTCGATTCAATTGCTATTCAGTTACATAACTCATTAAAGATTGAGATGTTTTTATAAGACCCCTGTGAAAAGATTAGGATTATTGCTGAATAAACAATTTCATACATACCTGAAATGTGACAGATAGGATTATAAAAATAAATGTGTGTTGAAAATCTTCAATGAAGATTTTCAACACTAATTTATTTTTATAATTTTTATAACAGTCCATTTCAATTTGTTACAAAAACTTCATAAAAAAGAACAACTACAAAGTAATTACAAAAATCCATTATTCTCCATTTCTGAATTTTGTGGTTGGTTATTCACTGACTTGAGAGAACCTGTTATGAGAGACCACCTGTCTTTAGAGACCACTTCTGTGTGGCCCAAAGGGCGGTCTCTTAAGACAGGTTCTACTGTATTCAAAATCTATGACAAGAATCAGTTTAACATTTTCCAACAATCGAAGTTGATTGTCATTGTTTTCTTTTCAAGTATCATTTGATTCTTCTCGCATGAATTTTACCTCTTTATCCAATGCGGACGATCTAAAAATTTATTATTCAAAATATTACTTTTTAAACAGTCCTGGAAATGAGACGGGTGCGAGTGCAATTGCTCCCCTCAGCACCCGTGATTTCTTTTTAACGGGAGCTAAAAAATGCAATCGTTGAAAAATATTGTGGAGCACTAATATATGGGGAGGGCATAATTATAAATGTGTGTTGTTTTGAGAAAGCAGCACACTGGCCAGTGGCAAGTTACTGTCGTAATTCAGCAATTCCGTATACATTTAATCCTTTGGACACTAGTGGTATTTGCCATGAAGTTCAATGACAGCAGTTAGAAGAGTACATATTCATTATTTGGGGTAGACCAATCAATTTTTTATTTAGTTTAAACAGTATTTATTACAAAAAAGGCAAACGATAACAGAGATATATTGCAAACATTAATGTGAATTCGGCAGTAAGCTGTAAGCTTATACAAGGCCGTTTCCACAAACACAAGATCACAAAGATACGTCAATGACAATAGCAGGTATGAGAATTAAGTACAAACAGTCTTTATCTGCATTATACAAGTGTTTGAAAAGCGACATTAACTAATCTTGTATAGAAACAGTCAGGGATGGGTTGAGCTGCAAGAAAAGTTGGAAAGCGTGGGGTGGATACATTCATTGCGTAGAGTTATTTATTTGTGTCTATAATCACACACCTATGCAAAATGACTAAACATGGCGTAAGATGGAAATATAATCAAGTTAACTCCAATCATTCGCAACCCAAGATGCCAAATCGGAGGACTTCCACCCAAACATTGGTAACAGTGTCTCATTTGATCAGTAAGACTTTGCCTGTTTACCACTGTAACCCTGCATATTTACTGAACAGCCATCCTATTTGATAACGTTATGACACAATTGCTGGAAAGCAGCCGCTCAGATTCAAATGGTTAAGGTTTCTGGTGTTTGGTGACAGTATTCTCTCGAAAATTCATATACTAATATTTTACGTGTGCAAATTATTCTCGTCTCTGATTTCACGGGAGTTTAAAATTGCACCTAGCAATTTTGTTCATTTCCATCTCTGTTTAAAATTTTAAAACAATTTCAAAACCACACATCAGATATGTTTTTTTTATGCCCCTGACCTCCGAAGGAGGATTTCTGTGGTATAGTGGTATCCGTCTGTCCATCCATATATCTGTACAAACGTTTTGGATTTTACTTTCAAAGCCATCAGTCAGATTTCGATCTCCTTTGGTATGCTGATAGACCTGTATGGGGTTACAGATATGCACAAGGAACGGGTTCCGTCCTATAATTGTTCCCCAAGTTTTGGCACTTTTTCACCCATTCAACTTAAGTTAACTTTTCTGCCCTACAATGACTTCAAGGCTACTTCGAACATGCCTATGGATCACAGGCAGTGAGTGGCCCATGCTTTGTGAAGCCCTTGTTGGTAATGTTTTGAAAACAAATTTTTTTTTCTTCTGTTGAAATTGTAAATTATGTAGGTGGATGTGGCCAATTTGTTAGGTAAGGGGTTAAGCCTTGATTACTAGCCGCTAATTCCCCAGCTTTTCATCAACTGAGCAAGTACAGTATCGCTGCTGTGCACTGGTCATAATCCATGTGTGGCCAGTAATGTCCATGCATGTGTTTACCTTGTAATACAAATAGTCATCAGCAAAATTTTAATGAACCCCTTGAGACTTTAATTATCGTGACGTTCAAATGTCAATGGGAATTCAGTTTCTTCAACGTTTTTCTTGATGCGACTTCAAACTTCGGAAAGTACAAATAACAAGATATTTTTCACATTAGTGATTATCTGGTTGAGGGCAAGGTTATTTTTGAGGGCCTGAATTTGTTATTCGGAACTTGTTTTATTACAAATTATTGGAGAGTGCCCACAGGCACTCTCCAATAATTTGTAATAAAACAATTTTTTATAAACAAAGTATTATTTGTGTTTGACTAAATATGAAATATAAGAAAGGAGAGTATTGACTTTTGTTCTGGTGTCCTCATTTTTTGAAAGCCCTGATAGTGGCTTCTAGCACTCAACCAGTTAAGAAGTCTCGACAGCAGGATTATATTAGTATTTTAAGTTGCGATAACATTTGGCTCAACGGTTATCACTGAGCACTATTCGGGAGAAAATAGGTAGTTGAGGTTAAAACTTTAAAAAGTTGAAAAATAATAACAAAACAAATGACCACCAAGTATCGACGTGCTTGTTTGATTTCATATGTAATAACACGTACAAATATACGGAAGGGTTAAATTAAACAAAAGATTTCGTACATAATAACATGTACAAAAGTATGAAAGGGTTAAATTAAACAAGCGATTTCACACGTAATAACATGTACAAAAGTATCAAAGGGTTAACTAAACACCAGGTTGTAAAATTTTTGATGATTATTTCTTTACTTAGTGTTTGGAATCTAATAATATCACATGAAACGTTAATTTCGATGTAACAACCCATGTCTTATTTCCTGATTATCAACTAGTGTTTAATCGGCACATGGTCCCATAGCAGCATCATTGTATTCTTGTGTGTAGTTCACATGACGTCAATTACGACAACAGGTGCAAGTAAAGTGCATTCATGACGTCATGGCGTGAAGCGTCTGAGCCAACAACAAACTGATTGTCGGTTGTTTTGGGAGAATTTAGCGACGATGAATTAAATACCCGGTAAAAAGTGTAAAAAACATTCGAAAATTCATGTGATATACAGAATCTTTAACTCGTGATGTTTGGATATAAGATTTTTTGAAACTCGTTTGATGAATTCGATTCACAACTTGCCTAACCCTTTACCCAGTGCAGACGATATCAAAATTTATTATTTTAAATATAATTTTTTCAAATTTTTCAAAAAATTTCAACAAAACCATATCATGTGACCCCTCGCTGGAACGAGCTCTTCGAGCTCGTTCCAGAGAGGGGTCACATGATATGGTTTTGTTGAAATGTTTAGAAAAATAATATTTTTCCAGCTGCTGAATTTGCACATTACGCGGGCGGATGCGGGCGATTTGTTGGGTAAAGGATTAATAACAATATAATACTGTAGAGATATTTATCATTTTTTGAAATCACAGATTGAAATCTTCAAAAGTAAAAGAGAAGGGAAGAGCTGTTGTATCAAAAGCTGGATATGCTCTTTATAGTTCGGAATCAGAAGATCATCTAACAGCAGTTAGAAGAGATATGGACCAATGTACTCGACTAGTAACTCTACTTGCACAAAAAAAATATGGTAGTTATGATTTTATTTTTTCTTTGATGTATGACTTATGTTCTCGAATTTATTTTCAATGGATATAAAGGTATGTTTCTTGTTTCTCAGGTCACTTTTTCTTAAAAATTGTGAATTGGAAATTGAAAACAAATCTTTATATTTTTCTTTCAAAGTTCTTTAATTTTTAGGAATAAAAAATAAAGCTTTTCTTCACTGCAGTGAAATGGTATATCCTCATATGGATATAAAGACATGTTTCTTGTTTCTCAGGTCACTTTATCTTAAAAATTGTAAATTGTGAATTAAATTCAAATCTTTATATTTTTCTTCCAAAGTTCTTTAATTTTTAGGAATAAAAAATAAAGCTTTTTTTCACTGCAGTAATATGTATATCCTCATATGCACCCCCCCCCCCCCCACCCCCCTGTATTTCTAGGGAGTGCAAATCAGACACTGAAACAGGGCTCCGGTTTTACTCAATTACCCCAGCCACTGCAGCCAGCTCCCATTTAAAAAAAAGACAGAAAAATTCCTGATCCTCTAGTACAAGGGTTCTTTTTTTGTTCTGAGGGTTCATAATCCACAGAATAGGAAGTGATGCTTTTCTTGAATGTTTTCAAGTGAAGCTTCAACATATTCTATCCATTTTCATCATTTGAACCAAATACCAGGTTGAATACTACAAGCCCATATTTGTGCTTCCCTGAACATCACTTTTAACTGTTGAGAGCTTGAAGCCACTATCAGGGCTTTCACAAAAAATGAGAAAATTTTTCTATTATTTTTTATGTTTTGTTCAGTTTTGAGACAGAACACATTTTTTTTAGCCTGAAAATTTTGGAGCCTCTTCCGATGGAAATTTTGGACAAAAATTTGGATTTTTTTTTTGTTGGAGGGGGGGGGGTTTAATGCATTTTGTTTTGAGACGAAAAAAAAGATTTTTAGCCTGAAAATTTTTGGTCCGTTTTGGAGTCTGCGAAATTTTTGACAAAAATTTGGAATTTGGAGGGGGGGGGGGGGGGGGGGGTATGCATTTTGTTCAATTTTGAGATGGAAAAAAAAAATTTATAGCCTAAAAATTTTGGGTCCAGTTCCGACTTTCAAAATCTTCTTTAGACCCTGTGGTCAGAATACTTTCATATTTGGTATACAACATCTCCAGGAGGGTTAGAATCAAGTTTGTTCAATCCTGGACGAAATTTTAACTAATTGCAATAAAAGGTATTTTCTTTTGAAATCTTCTTCTTCAGATCCGCTAATCAGAATCGGAATCCTTTCATATTTGGAATACAACATCTCTAGGAGGGTCAGATTCAAGTTTGTTCAAATTGGGTTAATATTTTGGCTCCCTATTTGAGCCAAAATTTTAACTTTGTGCACAATGAGGAAGTTTATTAAAAAATTTTATTGCTCAGATCCACCAGTCAGAATTCTTTCATATTTGGTATATGACATCTCAAGGGGGATTGCATTCAAGTTTGTTCAAATTGAGTTCCTGGTGGGTGGGGGGGGGTTTAGTTCAAGTTTGTTCAGATCCATTCCTTAGTGTCATTCAATAAACTTTGCCTCTCATGACTTCATTCCTTTGTAGCGTTGATGAACCATGTCTAACTGAATGTGACCCCAAATACTTCTTTGAACCACTTTGGCAGGTGAGTGATTAAGGGAACTCTTGTTTTTAAAGATACCCTGCTATCATTATAAGTAGCCTTAGTTTAGCTAGATTTTGTTAAAAAAAATAATTGATTTATTACAATTTATTGGAGAGTGCTGATACACACTCTCCAATAAATTGCAACCAAACAGTTTTATATAAATTTGTTTTCTTCTGATCAAGCCTCAAGCTAATGCATACAGTGTAAAGCAACTAAAATGGCTTCCAGCATTTTTAAGTAGACAGGGTGTGTACATCCTTGAAAAGTCCTTGAATTTCAATCTTACTCCTTGAATTTTGAAAATTCAGAAAATGTACTTAAAAAGTACTTGAAAAATGCTGATATGTCCTTGAATTTTTTTGGTCCTTGACTGTAAGAACCCTGATAGAGCCATAATAGTGCCTTCTTGCACTCGATCAGTTAAGAGGGAACACAACGGTGCAGTGTGGGGGGGGGGGGGGGGGGGGGGGGGGGACTGGAATCAATGACCTAATTTGGAGTTCTTCCCAAGTCATGCAAGAAATACAGGAAAAACTCTTAACAGTGGCCATTGATTCTTACCTTAATACTCTACACAAGTTTTGTTGTATATTTATACTACGATTACATGGCAACCCACGCGAGCGGCCATGTTGGAATTGAGTAAATGAAGCAGATAGTTTGTCATTTGAAAGCTACTCTATAGTACTGATAGAACTGCATGATATTCAAAACAGAAAACCGGTATCAGTATTCAAAAAAATACTGCGGTATATCAAAAACTGTTCAGATATCTGAACATAAGTACCACATCCAGACTTGAGGTATCACTGTCAGAATGAATCAGCATGCCTTGATGATGCGGTTCGAAACACCTTTACCCAACGCAGCAGAGATCAAAATTTATTATATTAAATAATAGTTCATCAGATTTTTCCAAAAGTTTCTACAAAACAATATCATGTGACCCCTCATTGGAACGAGCTCAGCGAGCTCGTTCCAATGAGGAGTCACATGATATAGTTTTGTTGAAAATTATTTGTTCAACTGCTGAATTTGTATATTACGCGGGCACACGTGGACGATTCCTTGGGTAAAGGGATAATGTTATTCATTCAGGGCGACAGTTAAAACTCAAGACATCTTGAAAATGAAATTGTGGGTAAATAAATAATGACAATAAACCGATATTTTTGTGATTACACCGGTATTCAATCGATTTTGGTTTGAATACCTGTATATATCGGTTTATCGATATACCATGCAGACCTAAGTACTGATTAATAGAGTGTTTGTTATACACACCTGGTACTAAGTTATTCAGTACTAAACAGAGAGCATTTGCAATACTGAACTACAGTCTGTTAATACACAGTGTTAACTGTCAAATAAACATTAATCCCGATTTATTCCCTGTGGGAATACACAGAAGTGAAGCAGTGTTTGTTTACTTGTTTGCTGCGGTAAACAAACTTTGTTTTTCTGTTAAAATAGGAACCAATGCCTGGGGTGGAAGTCCTCTAAAATGGGCAACATTGATATAAACGATTGTCTTCAGTTAACTTTACAGGGGGCGTGGTGGCGTTGCGGCAACTGGTTCTCGACTGATCACCGAAGTTAAGCAACGTTGAGCCCGGTTAGTCCTTGGATGGGTGACCATGTGAGCGATCGATTCGGACTCCCGCTTTGTGTCCTTGGGCAAGGCACTTAACCCTAACTGTCCACATGGGGGCATGGTGATGCCGTGTACTAAGGCATACTGCAGGTCGATGGTGCGCTTGTCTTCAACCACTCTAACCCTGCCTGTGCTGCAGTGTGGAGTTACGGCGTGTACTAAGGCGTACTGCACGTCAATGGTGTGCATGTCTTCTGCAAATCTAACCCTACCTGTGCTGCAGTGCAGAGTTAACAATGTTGGGGAGCTGACAGCTTCTTGTCGTTACTCGGTGGTTCTCTCAGGGTACACCGGCTTCCTCCACCCATAAAACTGTCATGGTCATGATTAGCCATTGTGCATAAGTATGTGACATTAACCACCAATAAAATAAATAAATTAATTTTACATCCATGTTGTGGTTACAATGAGTCTGTGTGTAGAAATATGTGACCTTAAACACCAATCAATAAATAAATAATAAGTAAATAACCTGACTTATACCACTTTGAAAGTAAATGACGATCGACTAAAAATAAAAACCGTCAACTACCATAAGAGTCAATGTCTTGTCAACTATTTGTGTAATCACAACATCCCTAATTGGAACAAGCTTATAAGCTATATGTAGGGCTGCACGGTATATCGATAAACCGATATATTCCCGTATTCAAACCAATATCAATTGAACACCAGTGTAATTACAAAAATATCAGTTTATCGTCATTATTTATTTACCCACAATTTTGATTTTCAGGATGTCTTGAGTTTTTTAATTGTAGCTCCGAATGAATAATATTATCCCTTTATCCAAGGAATCGTCTGCTTGTGTCCTCGTAATATATAAATTCAGCAGTTGAAAAAATAATTTTCAAAAATTTCAACAAAACTATATCATGTGACCCCCTCATTGGAACAAGGTCGTTCCAATGAGGGGTCACATGATACATTTTTGTTGAAATCAGGAAAATTTGAAAAACTAATTTTGAAAATAATAAATTTTGATATCGTCTGCGTTGGGTAGAGATTTTTCGAACTACATCATCAAGGCATGCTAATTGGTTCCGACTGTGATGTCTCGAGTCCCGATTGTGGTACTTGTGTTCATATATCTGAACAGTTTTTGATATACCGGTATACCGCGGTATTTTTAGCTCAACTTTGGCGAAGCCAAATTTGAGCTTTTGTCATGGCCCGTCGTCTGTCTGTCCGTATGTCAACAATTGGATACGGCTCGGGCTAGAGGCCGTATTTATGATCCGATCTTTACGAAACTTCTTGGGTACCTTTGTTATGACCGTGGGACGAGAGTGTTTTTGGGTGCGGTCCAAATTTCAAGATGGCTGCCAGCCGCCATTTTGTAACGTCGATGCAGAAATCTGTTTTTTGTACAGAACTTCCATATGAAAGCTCTCATTTGAATAATTTTTTGTGTGAATGTTTAGTACCATGGGATACATCACATATAATACGGGTTTTTTTCTCATGCAGAAATTATGCAAATTAGATGAATTTTGATTTTTTCAGTGCGACTTACACACAGTAAGTACACATATCAATACGGCTCGGGCTAGAGTCTGTATTTATGAACTCATCTTCACGAAATGTCTTGGGTACCTTTGTTATCACTTTGGGACGAGAACGAATGTTTCTGGGTGCGGTCTAAAATTCAAGATGGCTGCCAGTGGCCATTTTGTACCGAAATTAGGTCCAATCAGTTTTTGTCACAAGTTCTATACAGCTCGTATTTATGAACTGATCTTCACAAAACCTCTTGGGTACCTTTGTTTTCACCTTGGGACAGGAACGAGTGTGTTTTGGGGTGCCTTTGTTATCACTGTGCTATGAGAACAAATATTTTGGGGTTCAGTCAGACCCACTCTGGGACTCAAAAGATTTCTTTTCTAGTTTAGCATCTGATTGTCACCCACCTTTACAATACTTTACCTATACATTTGTTACAGGCAACGGTCAGTATTTATGTACAGACCGTTACAATACTTTATATGTACCTTTGTTATCAGGTCATTACCTAGATGTTTGTCATTGCTGTGTCACATACTATACATGTACATGTCTTTGTCTTGACAAGTTGAGCTACAGTGTCATTGACAACATCTCTGGGAGGGTCAGATTCAAGTTTGTTCATATGATAATTGTATATCCTCATATGCACCCCACCCCTCCTTGTATTTCTAGGGAGTGCAAATCAGACACTGAAACAGGGCCCCGGTTTTACTCAATGACCCCAGCCACTGCGGCGAGCTCCCATTTAAAAAAAAGACAGAAAAATCCCTGATCCTCTGGTACAAGGGTTGTTTTTTTGTTTTGAGGCTTCATAATCCACAGAATAGGAAGTGATGCTTTTCTTGTTTTCTTGGATGTCTTCAAGTGAAGCTTCAACATATTCTATCCATTTTCATGATTTGAACCAAATACCAGGTTGATTCATTGATTCAAGTTTGTTCAATCCTGGCCCCTGGGTTGATATTTGGGCTTCCTGTGTGCGCCAAAATTTTAACTAATTGCAGTATAAGGGATTTTCGTTTAAAATCTTCTTCTTCAGATCCACTAATCAGAATCGGAATCCTTTCATATTTGGTATACAACATCTCTGGGAGGGTCAGATTCAAGTTTGTTCATATGATAATTGTATATCCTCATATGCACCCCACCCCTCCTTGTATTTCTAGGGAGTGCAGATCAGACACTGAAACAGGGCCCCGGTTTTACTCAATGACCCCAGCCACTGCGGCCAGCTCCCATTAAAAAAAAAGACAGAAAAATCCCTGATCCTCTGGTACAAGGGTTGTTTTTTTGTTTTGAGGCTTCATAATCCACAGAATAGGAAGTGATGCTTTTCTTGTTTTCTTGGATGTCTTCAAGTGAGGCTTCAACATATTCTATCCATTTTCTTGATTTGAACCAAATACCAGGTTGAATACCACAAGCCCATATTTGTGCTTCCCTGAACATCACTTTTAACTAGTTGAGAGCTTGAAACCACAATCGGGGCTTTCACAAAAAATGAGAAAATTTTTCTATTTTTTATGTTTTGTTCAATTTTGAGACAGAACACATTTTTTTTAGCCTGAAAATTTTGGAGCCTCTTCCGATGGAAATTTTGGACAAAAATTTGGATTTTTTTTTTTGGGGGGGGGCGGTTTAATGCATTTTGTTTTGAGACAAAAAAAAAAGATTTTTAGCCTGAAAATTTTTGGTCCGGTTCGGAGTCCGAAATTTTGGACCAAAATTTGGAATTGGGGGGGGGGGGGGGGGGAGGCAAGGGGGGGGGGGGGGGGTATGCATATATGCATTTTGTTCAATTTTGAGATAAAAAAAAAAAATATTATAGCCTAAAAATTTGGGGTCCAGTTCCGACTTTCAAAATCTTCTTTAGACCCTGTGGTCAGAATGCTTTCATATTTGGTATACAACATCTCCAGGAGGGTTAGATTCAAGTTTGTTCAATCCTGGCCCCTGGGTTGATATTTGGGCTTCCTGTGTGCGCCGAAATTTTAACTAATTGCAGTATAAGGGATTTTCTTTTAAAATCTTCTTCTTCAGATCCACTAATCAGAATCGGAATCCTTTCATATTTGGTATACAACATCTCTGGGAGGGTCAGATTCAAGTTTGTTCATATTGGGTTAATATTTTGACTCCCTATTTGAGCCCAAATTTTAACTTGGTGCACAGTGAGGAAGTTTATTAAAAAATGTTATTGCTCAGATCCACCAGTCAGAATTCTTTCATATTTGGTATATGACATCTCACATTCAAGTTTGTTCAAATTGAGTTCCTGGTGGGTGGGGGGGGGGGGGGGGGTTGGCATGTTTAGTTCAGGTTTGTTCAGATCCATTCCTTAGTGTCATTCAATAAAATTTGCCTCTCATGACTTCATTCCTTTGTAGTGTTGATGAACCATGTCTAATTGAATGTGACCCCAAATACTTCTTTGAACCACTTTGGCAGGTGAGCGATTAAGGAACTCTTGTTTTTAAGGATACCCTGCTATCAGTATAAGTAGCCTTAGTTTAGCTAGATTTTGTTAAAAAATAATTGATTTATTACAATTTATTGGAGAGTGCTGATACACACTCTCCAATAAATTGCAACCAAACAGTTTTATATAAATTTGTTTTCTTCTGATCAAACCTCAAACTCATGCATACAGCGTAAAGCAACTAAAATGGCTTCCAGCATTTTTCAATTGACAGGGTGTGCACATCTTTGATAGGTCCTTGAATTTCAATCTTACTCCTTGAATTTTGAAAATTCAGAAAATGTGCTTGAAAAGTAATTGAAAATCCAACAGACTCTTTGAAAGTCTGTGAATTTTGCCCTATATCATTTTTACCTGTGTAATAGTGGACAATTTAAACATCTCCTTTCCACTTGTTTCAGTTGAAAAACGAATATAAATAATGGATAATCGATAAATGAGGAATTAAAGTTCAGGCATTATTTAACTATGTGTCATTCTGTAAGTACCATAATTTTGTTGCAGAGCATTTTAGTAGCACCGTTTTCCTGGAATTTAGAAGGATGAGGTAGAAGACATTTTTAACCCTCTCCCCAGTGAAACGGCCAAAACTATTCACCACTATTCTCAAAAATGGCCAATTAATTCCAATTATTTTTTCATTTTTATCTCAAAAATATAGGTTATGACACCTCATTGGAATGAGCTCATCGAGCTCATTCCAATGAGGGGTCATAACCTATGTTTTTGAGACAAAAAATTAGTTATTCAAGAATATTTTTGCAAGTGTCGTCTGCTTTTCATGTAAGGTAAAAAGTTAAAGTAGGTAAGGCTTCTAAAAATGGTTATATTCCAAATGTACATATTAAAAAAACATCCTTGGAAAATGCTGATATGTCCTTGAATTTTTTTGGTCCTTGACTATAAGAACCCTGATAGAGCCATAATTGTGACTTCTAGCACTCAACCAGTCAAGACAGAACACAACAAGGGTGCAGTGTTGGGGGTCTGGAATCAATGACACGATTTGGAGTTCTTCCAAAAGCACACAAGAAATACAGGAAAAACTCTTAACAATGGTCATTATACCCCCCGCAAACAAAGTTTGGGGGGGGTATATAGGAATCACCCTGTCCATCTGTCTGTCTGTCTGTCCGTCTATCGTAAGCGCAACTCCTCCTAAACCGTTTGAAGAATTTTCATGAAACTTTACACAATGGAAGAACTCCATATGGAAATGTGCATGAAGCAATATAATTCCGTTCTGACATTTCCAAGGGGAGATAATCTGTCCGTCTGACCATCCTTGTAAGTGCAACTCCTCCTAAACCGTTTGAACAATTTTCATGAAACTTTACACAATGGAAGAACTCCATATGAAGATGTGCATGAAGCAATATAATTCCGTTCTGACATTTCCAAGGGGAGATAATCTAACTTATACCGTCTGTCCATCCTTGTAAGTGCAACTCCTTCTAAACCGTTTGAAGAATTTTCATGAAACTTTACACAATGGAAGAACTCCATATGAAGATGTGCATGAAGCAATATAATTCCATTCTGACATTTCCAAGGGGAGATAATCTAACTTATACCGTCTGTCCATCCTTGTAAGCTCAACTCCTCCTAAACCATTTGAAGAATTTTCATGAAACTTTACACAATAAAAGAACTCCATATGAAGATGTGCATGAAGCAATATAATTCCATTCTGACATTTCCAAGGGGAGATGATCTAACTTATACATTTCAGGCGCGGGGGGTATTACTTTGTAAGTTTGCTCACAGTACCTCTAGTTGATTCCTACCTTAATACTCTACACAAATTTTGTTGTATATTTATACCACGATTACATGGTAACCCGCACGAGCGGCCATGTTGGAATTGAGTAAATGAAGCACATAGTTTGTCATTTGAAAGATACTCTATCGTACTGATAGAGCTGCATGATATTCAAAACAAAAAACCGGTATCGGTATTCAAAAAAATACCGCGGTACACCGGTATATTGAAAACTGTTCAGATATCTGAACATAAGTACCACGTCCAGACTTAAAGCATCACAGTCAGAATGAATCAGCATGTAATAGTTATCTAGTTTGATGCGAATATTGATAACCATCCATCAATTACTAAGCAGTAGAGGTCCTAACCCTGACCTGTAGTACTTGCAAAGCCTATGGAAGGAGAAACTATGTCTCCTTCGCGAAGAGCCTCGAGCCAACGGCCTAGTGGCGTCTGACTGGTAATCTCGATCAGACAAGTGTTGCCTTGATGATGCGGTTTGAAACACCTTTACCCAATGCAGCAGAGGTCAAAATTTCTTATTTTAAATAACAGTTTATCAGATTTTTCCAAAAGTTTCTACAAAACAGTATCATGTGACCCCTCAATGGAACGAGTTCAGCGATTTAATTGCAACAAAACTATATCGAGCTCATTGCAATGAGGGGTCACATGATATAGTTTTGTTGAAATTTTTGAAAATTATTTTTTCAACTGCTGAATTTGTATATTACGCGGGCACACGCGTACGATTCCTTGGGTAAAGGGATAATATTATTCATTCGGGGCTACAGTTAAAACTCAAGACATCTTGAAAATGAAATTGTGGGTAAATAAATAATGACAATAAACCGATATTTTTGTGATTACACCGGTATTCAATCGATATTGGTTTGAATACCTGTATATATCGGTTTATCGATATACCATGCAGGCCTAAGTACTGATTAATAGAGTGTTTGTTATACAAAACAATATCGATTGAATACCAGTGTAATTACAAAAATATCAGTTTATTGTCATTATTTATTTACCCACAATTTTGATTTTCAGGATGTCTTGAGTTTTTTAATTGTAGCTCCGAATGAATAATATTATCCCTTTATCCAAGGAATCGTCTGCTTGTGTCCTCGTAATATATAAATTCAGCAGTTGAAAAAATAATTTTCAAAAATTTCAACAAAACTATATCATGTGACCCCCTCATTGGAACAAGGTCGTTCCAATGAGGGGTCACATGATACATTTTTGTTGAAATCTGGGGAAAATCTGAAAAACTAATTTTGAAAATAATAAATTTTGATATCGTCTGCGTTGGGTAGAGATTTTTCGAACTACATCATCAAGGCATGCTAATTGGTTCCGACTGTGATGTCTCGAGTCCCGATTGTGGTACTTGTGTTCATATATCTGAACAGTTTTTGATATACCGGTATACCGCGGTATTTTTAGCTCAACTTTGGCGAAGCCAAATTTGAGCTTTTGTCATGGCCCGTCGTCTGTCTATCCGTATGTCAACAATTGGATACGGCTCGGGCTAGAGGCCGTATTTATGAACCGATCTTTACGAAACTTCTTGGGTACCTTTGTTATGACCGTGGGACGAGAGTGTTTTTGGGTGCGGTCCAAATTTCAAGATGGCTGCCAGCCGCCATTTTGTACCGTCGATGCAGAAATCTGTTTTTTGTACAGAACTTCCATATGAAAGCTCTCATTTGAATAATTTTTTGTGTGAATGTTTAGTGCCATGGGATACATCACATATAATACGGGTTTTTTTCTCGTGCAGAAATTATGCAAATTAGATGAATTTTGTTTTTTTCAGTGCGACTTACACACAGTAAGTACGCATATCAATACGGCTCGGGCTAGAGTCTGTATTTATGAACTCATCTTCACGAAATGTCTTGGGTACCTTTGTTATCACTTTGGGACGAGAACGAGTGTTTCTGGGTGCGGTCCAAAATTCAAGATGGCTGCCAGTGGCCATTTTGTACCGAAATTAGGTCCAATCAGTTTACCTTTGTTTTCACCTTGGGACAGGAACGAGTGTGTTTTGGGGTGCCTTTGTTATCACTGTGCTATGAGAACAAATATTTTGGGGTTCAGTCAGACCCACTCTGGGACTCAAAAGATTTCTTTTCTAGTTTAGCATCTGATTGTCACCCACCTTTACAATACTTTACCTATACATTTGTTACAGGCAACGGTCAGTATTTATGTACAGACCGTTACAATACTTTATATGTACCTTTGTTATCAGGTCATTACCTAGATGTTTGTCATTGCTGTGTCACATACTATACATGTACATGTCTTTGTCTTGACAAGTTGAGCTACAGTGTCATTGACACTTTCATTTTGAATACCGATACCGGTATTCAGTTTTGAATATAGTGCAGCCCTAGCTATTTGTATGGTTTTGATGCAAAAATTGAAAGTGAAGAAAGTCAACGGCAATTTTAGTGAACAACTATGTCTAGGAGACATTACACTGGGCAAAGGGTTATGTATTAAAACTTTACCTAATGAATTTGCCTCATTTGCCCACATAATGTACAAATTAAAGTTGGAAATTTTTTTTTCAAAAACTTTCAACTAAACCATATCATGTGGCCCATCATTGGAACGAGCTTGTTGAGCGCTTTCCAATGAGCGATTACATGAGATGGTTTTGTTGGAACTGTTTGAAAAATTTGAAAAAGTAATATTTAAAATAATAAATTTTGTTATCGTCCACATCGGTTGAAGGGTTAATCTAGGGTTAATAAATATTTCAGGTACAGACTCTCACAAGAATAATATTGAACATCCAGTTAAGAGAATATTGACAGATGTGAGTGCTCCTTTCAATAGTAGAATTGCATCATCAACACCTGATCCTGATAAACTAATGGATAGTGAGAGCATGTTCCAGGTGATTCCAGAGAGAGACTGTTCTACAAGTACTATTAGAACTGATACTGATATCCCTCCAGTGTCAGAAAAACATACAAATAAAATAAATCAGTTTATTCCTACGGTAAATCATGGATTTAATAGTGCTACAAGGTCACAAGATCATCAGCATAATCATGGCACTTTGCAAGATGAGTTGAGAAATATTCCCATGGTTCATTCTGTTGATAACGGGTCAAAATATATGTTAAATGCTATTGATAATGAATTTTCAAATAACATTGGAACAGATAAACATATATATTTCAATCCAACACCATTGAAAACACAAGCACCTTTCATTCATCCACCTCCAAATTCATCATCACAGAATGTTAGAAGTCATGATCGCATTCCCCTAAATGACGAGAGAAGCCGTCTTATAAATGGAGATTTTTATGCTGAGAACTTTCCTCGTAACTGTCGGATGAGTGATGTTGCTGGTTTGGAACATTTCTTACACAGAGAATCTGAAGAGTTTGTTCCATTTCAAGATTATAAATCAGGAAGCTTTGAAACTTTTAACCAGCGTACTCTTAATGAACAAAGACAGGCATCATTATTATTGAGTGAACACCAACATCAGCAGCAGCCTGTAGACAATAAAAAGCAGCTGTCTAATTATATGTACGATCAATTAGCTTCACTTGACTCTTCTGTAAGAGAACATATCTTACAAGCATTGAAAGAAAAGGAAACAAGTTCAATCACAAACAAATCTCAAAGTATGTCAGTTCCTTCAAACCATACTCATAACAGCGCTTGTTCTCATGATAAACAATTTTATAATAATTCAGTGGCTTTGGATGAGATTCCAGTACATAGTGGAATAAATCCACAGAGAAATTGTGGAGTTGATAGATATGAAGTTCCAGAGCGTGATACATCAGGGGAAGTGTTTAAAAATAATTTGTCATTACGTTCAGCTGACATACAGCCTGTGGTTTGTGAGTCAGTAAAGGAAAATCAGAATTGCAGTAAAGTACAGGGCAGTGATATGCTTGAAACACCAACAACTAAAACAACTTGTGAAAGCCAAAGCAAAGTGCAGACAGATAGCCAAATACTAAATCCTACTACATCTGCTATTATATATCACTGTTGTAAATGTGTTCATGGGCATGCTGTACCAAATTCAACACAAAAACATGTGAGTTCGTCTGATGAAAAATCAACATTGATCAACATCTCATCAACGAGCAATCAACCACAAAGTGTACATACTCAAGTTGTTGCAAATACTTCCAGTGTAAAACCGATATCAGATGCAGAACCTGCTTCATTCGCACATTCTGAGAAATCTACCAACTCTCAGGAAACTCAAACCAATGTTTCTTCTGTAAGTCATGCAAGAGAAAAGGAATGCGATACTGACAGAGACCTCTCTATAGGTGCTGTCAATTTGTTACCAAAGCAATTCCATTTATTATTGGGAGATTCCAGTCAGATAAAGTGTATTGTAAAACAAGTAAAGGATGTAATGAAAGTCAGCAGTAAGTCTGTAGTATCATTATATAGTGACAAACAGTTAATTATCCCCCCGCATGGGAGGGATATAGCATAGAGCTCCATCTATCCATCCATCTATCCGTCCGTCTGAACTTTGTTTATGGCACAACTTTAACAATAGTTAACAGATTTCAATTCTTTTGGGTATATGTCTGTATAGCAACAATGTCTATGTCAAGTTCGATGACCACCGATACTTTGAAAATTATTGGAGTTATGGCCCTTTGTTATAAAAATATTCTGTAAATCTTGTTTATGGCATAACTTGAACAATAGTTAACAGGTTTCAATTCTTTTTGGTCAATGTCGTTAGAGCAACAATGTGTACGTCAGGTTCAATGATTAGTGATATACGATGAAAATTGTGGGAGTTATTGCCCTTTGTTTAATAAAAACTACCATGTAATGCTTGTTTATGGCATAACTTTAACAATAAAAACTGGATTTCATCTCTTTTCGGTATATGTCTCTATAACAACAATGTCTACTGCAAGTTTGATGATCAGTGATATCCGATGAAAATTATGGCAGTTATTGCCCTTTGTTAAAAATATTGTGTAATGTTTGTTTATGGAATAACTTGAACATTAGTAGCCAAATATCAATATTTTTCCACTGTACCAATGGTTCAGACTCCAAAATATTGAGGGCCAAACACAAATTTTGCCTCCCCACCCATCCCCAAAATTTGCATGCAAAACCAAAAATTAGAAGTTCATTCTGGCCCTCCATACATTTACTCACCACGCATGCACAGACGCCATGAAGTGATTGGAGTTGGCGCTGACATCATTCTTTGTTTGGCCCTCAGTCAGAAAACAAACTGACATCTGTGCTTTTAAATCTCAATTTTAATGATGCCAGACACAAATCAATGGTTAATTTGGTGGATCCAAGGACACAGCCGGATGAAGGAAGGAAGAAACGGTGGTTTGAATCATTCAAGGCTGTAACTTTATAATATTTATAAAATTTAGTTCATGTTCTCCAATTTCGGGACATGGGCCTGACATCATCATTATTGCTAATGATTTTTCCACTGTTTGACTTGAAGACCCCCAGTTAAACTCCCAGGCTTTTTGGATTGTTTTATTGAAATTTTTTTTATAAAATTTCTTGGGAGTTTAACGTGTTACAGAGAATGTTTATTCTGTATATCCCCATGGTTACATCCATACCCTTGGGGTGTTTAGGCAATTGGTCATGCACCATTCATCCGATGTATCGTTTTTTCTTCTGAGGAAGATCTTGCTTTACATCTGATAGTTAAAAAATCTGTTACTGACTTCGGGCCGTGTTGCCAGGGGTCACTTGTTTCCATTTTTCATTCTGACGTTGTTTACATTGACAACGCTCTATTTATATATGTAGTTTCCTATTTATTAATATGGTAGGACTGTTGTAAGATACATTAAATATTCCGGTAGTGTAGCAATTAATATTTTTATACTGTACCAATGACCCAAACATAGCTGGTGCTAACTCTTAAAATATAGGGCCAAACACAAATTTTGCCCCCCAATCCCCAAAATTTGCATCTAAAACTAAAGAAAACATGTCCTGAAAGGCCCTCCACACTTCGCCCCTACTGCGCATGCGCAGTGTCAAGGACGTTCCGAAATTGGCGCCATTAATCATTCTAAGTTTGGCCCTTCATCAGTTAACATCTGACTGATCTTTGTGCTTTAAATCTCAGTTTAAATGATGCCAGACACATAAATATTAGTGAAATGGTGATTCTAAGGAGGATAGAAAAGGAGGAGAGGAAAAGAATGTGTGACAGAATATTATCAGGGCTGTAACTTAAAATTTTTTAATGAAATTTTGTTAAGTTACCTATTTTCAAGGCAGCAGCCATTTTGTTGTCATTCTGATTATTTAGTTACACTGTTTTTTCAAGTGTTTTTCCTCTCTCCCTGTCCTTTAAGTTCCCCCTTGCTATTCTCCCATGCTTTTGGCATAGTTTCTGTAATTATTATTACTAAAATTTCTTGGGAGTTTTAGCTGAATAACAGAATGAATTCTGTTCTTTCCCCATGTTTACGTCTTCACCTACGGGTGGTTAGGCGTTGTGTTCTGCATCTACCATCTGATGTTCTGCAGTTTCTTCCCTGGAAGTCTCTGTTTTGCATCAGATGGTGTATTTTTGATAACTGATTTCGGGCCTGGGTGCCTGGAGTCTTATTTTAGTGTTTTTACACTCATTGTTTACATTTACAACAGCCCTCTGTGTGAGGGGGGGATTTCTAAATAATAATATCTTTATGTTATTTTAATCATAAATAGATACATTATTATTGTTCGTAAGTGTTGAATAAATTGTTTAAAATATTTTTAAAATTTTTGTCCACACTTAGGCTTGGGATCCATTGGGGCTCAACGTTACTTTTCAGAAACTTGGGCTGTTCTGAAAAAATATTTTTTCAAAATATTTTGATTTCAATTATTTTTTCTATATTAATGGATCATATTATTATTATGTATTTTGATTGCCAGGGGTTAGTGCGAGTACCAGGACTTGTTTTCTTTTCACATTGAAAGGATATTGATCAATTGTTTTAAGAGGAAGTCTTCCTCTGACCTTATTATCATTCTATATGTGGTCAGTGTACTCGCATTAACTCCTGTTCTGTATCGTATGATTTCGATGACAATATGGGAAGCGTATGTCACAGTATGTTGTTGGGGATTTGGACACTCCGGTCCTTTCCCCGCAGGGTCACTCTACTTTATCAATTTCTATTTCAGACGATCAAGATTAGGGTGATGTATCTGTGATGTCTTCCAACAGTGTGCCTCCGTCGTCACAATTAATGAAGGGCTAGCGGAAAAGTGCTCATGTAATACGCCAATTGCCTAAGAGGACCCTAGTAGGTTCGACGGCCTTTGACGTCCGCTAGCTCGCCCGGTGTAGCGTCCATTCACCGAATGGTTCGGCAGCCGGGTTCGTCCGTTGCGGTCTAGAAGGAATTTTGGGGTGATGCGAGCACTATAAAATTAACTTAATGCACACCCAGTGACGGCGGATCGGAGGGAGAACGGAGGAAGCCTTTTAGTCCGGTTCATAGCTCGTTCCGGTCCATCCGGACGGCAAGCGAGAGAGGCCCCTCTCTCGTTCAACAACATCTGGCCCCAGATGTTGTGGTACAAATGTGTCGTTAGCGGAGCATACGTCCGTCGCTCGGGACGCTCCGTTGTATAGGCAGTCCGCTGAGACTGCTAAGGCTTCCTCTTCTCGTCAGCGCACACGACCGCACCTTGGCTGCGTGACCGCCGATATATTACCAGCTTCGCCGATCAAGGATTCTTCGGCGACCAGGTCACACCATCCGACAGCCAGGGATTCGAGACCGATGGACTCCGGACGTTCGCATAGGAAGTATGCGGGAGCCATCTGATGCGGAGCTACCCTCGGCGAAGCAGCGATAGTCTGCGCCTCCGCAGGTCTCGACGGCGGACATTCTTGTGCACATAGCACAGCTTATCGCAGCATCCCAGCAGCCGACAGAAACGGTGTCGGATCGAGAATTATCCGACAGCGCTGGGTCGGTAGCCGGGGACTCGAGGCCTGCAGACTCCGGACGTTCGCATAGGAAGTGTGCGGGAGTCAACGTACACGGAGCTTCCAGCGGCAATGCATCGTAAGTCCGCTACTGCACAGGCCTCGGGAACGGACGTGCTTTCCTTAATAGCACAGTTTATCGCAGCATCCCAGCATCAACTGAATCTGTCGCATATATTTTATCCGACGATGCTGGGTCGGGACGCTCCGCGGAAGCGGGTACGGACGTCCGAAAATTTTCATCTGGTCCGACGGGATACCGAAAGGGATTCGGTGGATTTCAAGCTTTCCCTTTCGGAACAACATATGCTGCGATGCCGGATAAGAAACTGATAGCGTCGGTGGACTTAGAAATTTTTGGTTCGGTTCAGGGACATCGTCCCTCAGTTCCGACATAGTCCAATAATGTCACGCAAACTATCGAATTATTGAACGACGCTATATATATTATTATTTTATGCTTGCTATCCAAGCATTTCTGGTTTCTTGTTCGAAGAGTTATGGAGATGTCTTTCAAAAGTGTGCCTCTGTCGTCATAGTTAATGAAGAGTTAGCGGCAATATGTGCTCATGGAATATGTCTATCGCTTACGGAGTGACATTCACTAGCTCACCCGGTGTAGCGTACATTCATCGAATGGTTCGGCTGCCGGGTTCGTCCGTTGCGGTCTAGGAAGGAGATTTGGGTGATGCGAGCACTTTAATTACTTTAGTACTCACCCAGTGACGGCAGATTGAGGACAGATCGGAGGAAGGCAACAACATAGGGGACCGCATGTTGTGGTTCAGATATTTTACATTCGGAGCATATGTCCGTTGCTCGGGACGCTCCGTTATATTGACAGTCCGAGAGACTGTCTTTAATGCTTCCTCATCCTCACAGCAGGGCACACGACCGCACATTGGCTACGTGACCTCGAGTAACCGATCAGTTTCGGCATTCAGTGATTCCACAGCGAATAGGTCGCGCCATCCGGTAGCCAAGGGACACGAGGCCTATACACTCCGTTCGCTCGCATATTGGAAGTATGCACGGGGTAACGATCTCGGAGCTTCCTGCGGCAATGCATCGTAAGACCGCTGCTCCTCAGGCCTCAGTGACGGACGTGCTATCCGAGTTAGCACAGTTGTTTCGCAGCATCCCAGCAATTGACGGTTTCTCGGTCGAATCAGGAATTATCCGACGGCGCTGGGTCGGTGCGGTCCGCGGTTGCATCAAGCTACGGACGACCGAACGCTTTATAGGGTCCGACAGGATGGCGAAAGGGATTCGAAAGATTTCGAGTTTTCCCTTTAGTAGTATCGGAAGATGCCTTTCTTATCTTCTGGCATTTCTTCCAGTGATTATTTTTCGGACTTCATTGCTGCGATCTTGGATAAGAGACTTATAGCGTCATTGGACTCGGATTTTTCGATCGGTACAGGGGCTTTGTCCCTGACTTACCGACGCAGTCCAATATTGTCATTACAACATGTGTTTTATTTTTCGACGCTATATATTTATATATATATACAAGCCTGCTACTAAGCATGATAGTTTAGTTTCTTGTCCGCGTGGCTCATTTCTGCCATTTTATCTTTTTTACATATAGTTTATTTTGGCAGAGCAGGGCATACCGAGAGTTCATATGCGTCTAGACGGTGATTAAAGACTGCATATATTCTTTTTCGCCGTTTATGTCTTTTCCAATTTCAATGTTGGGAACGACATTATGTATAGTAGACTTAACTTAGACGCTTTATTATACGTAATCCGCCTTACTGAGGCGTTATCATTACGTCTTCAAGAAAAGATTTACGGGATATTATTCTCAATGTAATTTCTTTTGAGGGCAGTAGTTTGTTCACGTATAACTCCGCCCTTCAGTGGCTGATTGGAGTTGGTTAGACGTGATGCAGCCCTAGCTACATCCACGCGTGGATAGTAGGTTAAGAACTCTCTCAGAGTCGCTTCGTTCTCGGAGGAGCTTCTCTTCGACGGCAACTTTCCGGCAATCCATGAATTGCTTGAATTATACATTCTCTTGTCTATCTAGTGTTACAAGAGATTCAGACTGGGGCAAACATTCGGTGGTTGACTCAGAGAGTGCCGCCGCAGTTGCCGGACCCGAGTGTGGCTGTTATGACGGTTGCCAGTCAAACAGATTGGGATATATACTGATCCCTACGGATTCGAAGTGCCAGGGTCTTTGGGTTCCGCTGTCTTTTAGCTATCAGTTTAACTTCCGCGGAATAATGTTTTTTAGGCTTGCTTTATGTCATTGCATGAACATTATTCAGAAACGCATGCCCAAATTCCTGTCCTTTAATTCGACAGTAGTGGCGTATCTCCGGAACCAGGCAGGCACTCTTTCGTTTCCGTTATTCAATTTAATGGAAAGAATCCGTCTGTTGGTTATAGTACACCAAGTTCAGTTTTGGTCCGTCATATTCTGGGTCGTCTGATTGTTTTATCGCACTCCCGTTCTCTTACGGGTCGCTTGTTGCTGTCAGAATGGACTCTCAACAAACAAGTTTTTAATCAGATTTGCTATCTATGGGAGCGCCCAATGATGTTTTATTTATGACACAGCTTGCTAATCAATTGCAGACGTATGTGTTGGCTTGTCCAGATCTCTGAGCTAATACTGTTAACGCTCTATTGATCTATAGGACGGAATGATAGGATACGCGTATCCTCCGGCGCTGTTGTTTTAGCAGGTATTGCTAAGATAAACAACCACTATACATTTCTGTTGATAGCATCTCTATCTTCACAGAGATCATGAGTAATTTACTCTCTTGTCTACTGTGGATCTTAACGTGAAATCTTCCTCTATGTGAGGATCTTTTTTCACTGGGTAAATCGTGTCATCTTTATCACAACCAGCAAGGTCGCAACCTTCATGTATTCCGTTGTGTGGTCCGTATTGCATTGTATGCACTGTACTGGACGAGCTTTGGACGCGATTTCTTACTATAGGAGATCCTCTTCTTCGCTATTCTATGCGACTAAAGTGGAGGCTCTTCCGTCGTGGTGTAGGGATCATTATGTTCATATGGTTGATCCCTCCATACTACTCATTGCTATTTTTTAGTATACTTGTTTCACAAGATCTACTGCAGCCTGTGTTATTTAGGTTATAGGTTTATGTTACCTCATACCTATGCACTCTACTATAGTTTACAATTGAGTCTTTTGTCTCTTTATCTAAGTCAGTTAGTAACTTTTTGATAAATAGACTTAGAATCTTTAGATTAAATTCCTATACGGATTTTAACTTCGGTTCTTATTTAGCTAAGTAATCATTTGAGCCTCTGGAAACACTAGTTTTCAAATTCTGACCTTTTAGACAGTAATTCTGTTGGTTTCTCTTTTACTGTAGAGTCAGTGAGTTTCATGCACTATCGATGGATGATTTTCACTTTCATAGTTTCGGAATCAATACTTCCGTTACTATTTAGGTTGGATTGTTGCATAAGAGTTAGGCTCCTATTATCCGGAACCTATTATTTTAAGGTCCTTCCGTCTTCGTATGGGCATAGGCCTTTACTCTTTCCGGGTACAGTTTATGTATTTATAAACAGATATCTGTTTATTACAAGGGCGTAAGCTTCTTCTGTCTTTGATGTCTAGTAGAAGGACGTTACGCTCCATTTTATTGTTAATGGATTCTATTAACTAGCGTACTGCTTATGGTATATCATTAGCTTAGCAGTTGTGCTTAAGATTTCGGCTCATGAAGTAAGAGTTCTTCTACTTCTTGGGCTTACATTAATAGTGTTGCTATTATAGATTTTTGAAGGCTGCTCATTGCGCTCAGCCATCCATTCATGAATTTTATCTCAGAAATATCGAGTCCATTTCTGGAGGCCTCTATTGTTAGGTCTATTATCTACTGCTCAGAATGTCATTCTCTTAACAGTTGCTACTATAGCTTGGTAGGCTGTCTGTTTCGGCAGTGTCTCCGTTCGGCTGCCCTCTTCGCTCTGGGCTATTTGACCCAGGGCAAGAAAAAGGGGGGGGGGGGGGGGGGGGGAGGGTGTTCCCTTGGGTCACCTGTTTTTACTATGAAAACAGGGGGATACCTCCTCCGGAGTTAGTAATTCTGAGCTGTTATTGGGATGGTTGTTTAGTGAGAAGTTTAAGTTTATAAAATTCATTCAAGTCTTAGTTTTTAAAGTATAGCCTTTGAATATTGCATATGTCAACGGACATGATTATGCAATTCTCACACACTTTTAGAAGTATAAGAGTCTCTATTCTCTAGACTTACTTTATTATTGGCTTACTTTAAAAATTATTAGTATAAGGATTATTGGATATTAATAGAGTACATGGATGTATGAAGCTCAATTTTTGGAAGGTGTTGTATCTTTCTAATTTATCATAAATAAGAAAGATACATGTAAGGCCTATTACTTCTTTTCCCTACAGGGGATGACTCTATTTTATTTTATTGAGCGTATTCCATTTTGCTCTATGTCCTTGGCCCTCCAGCCTTTTTACTATTCAGCTATGTCTGGGTCATTGGTACAGTATAAAAATGTTAAAAAATTTATAGTAATTTATATATTTTTTATACTTACCAATGACCCAGACGGGGATGGCCCTCCCAGGAGTTGGGAACTCTTGCCTCCCCGCTGAGTACATAGCGCTTACCAGGCACTGGTTATTAGAATGATTAATGGCGCCAATTTCGGAACGTCCTTGACACTGCGCATGCGCAGTAGGGGCGAAGTGTGGAGGGCCTTTCAGGACATGTTTTCTTTAGTTTTAGATGCAAATTTTGGGGATTGGGGGGCAAAATTTGTGTTTGGCCCTTTAAGAGTTAGCACCAGCTATGTCTGGGTCATTGGTAAGTATAAAAAATATATAAATTACTATAAATTTTTTAACTTTTTGGATAGAAAAATAATTTTTGTCCACACTTGGGCTTTTTCGGGATACATTTGAGCACACCGTTCCCTTTGGGAACTTGGGCTCTTGTCAAAACTTTTCGAAAATATTTTTTGTATAAATTATTTTTTGATTTATATTTTGAATGTTATTTGTTATGTATCTTTTATAATATTTAATGTGGAGTTCGTGGGAGTACGATCGACTTATTTTGCTTCATTATGAAAGCATATTGCTCAATAAGCCTCTGGTTATATGTTGGTTGCCTTGCTTGTAGTCGATGTACTGCCACTATTTCTTGCTCAACATGTGTCGCATAGGATGACAAATGTTGGAGATGAGTGTCACGGTACATTGTTAGCGAGAGGCCACTGCCGGTCCTCTCGCAGTGAGACACCACTGCTGGTCCTCTCACCAAAAAGTCGCTCTAGTTTTTTAGTTTCTATTTACAGAGGAACATGGTGATGTTTACACGACGCCGTCAGAGAGTGTGCTTCAGTCGTCGCATTTAGATAGTAAATAAGAGCTAGTGGCTAAAGTGCTCATGAAAATTAGACAGGGCAATAAACCACAGCATGGTTTCAGCTCCCTGTCGCCAGCTAGTCCAACCAGTGAAGCGGTTACACCGTCTGTGGGTACCGTGATGCCAGGTGTGTCCGTTGCAGTCGAGGAGACTAGAAAGGGTAGAGTGAGCACTATAAAATAATAACAGGCTGACCCTGTGACAACGGAGAGGAAGAAGTGGCAAGTTCAGCGGGAAGCTCGGCTCTTTCATAACAACAGCATCTACCAAGTACACACGACCGCACCTTGGCTACGTGACTTCGGATATCCAGCCTGCGTTGCCGAGAAGGCCCACTCTTCATCAAAAGAAGTCGCTCCATATTGTAGCCGAGGAGATGAGGCCTCATTCATCGGGATGTCCGGAGAAAAAAGCCATCTCGGACTCACTGTCCCAGGAGCAGCTGGCGGCCAAGCAACAGATGACTGCTGTTCAGGCCTCCGTAACGGACTTGATGTCACAGATGGTGCAGCTCAACGCAGCATCCCAGCAAGTGCAGAAGCAGTCAACGACAGTCTCAGAACCTGAGCTGTCGGATGGTGCTGGGTCGGTCCAGTCATCTGTGCATTCAGATGCCGATGACTGTGAGTATAATCTGATTCTGTCAGATGGTGAAAGGGATTTGGAGAATTACCCTTCCCTTTTGGAACAACACAGGGTGGCGATGGATCTAATGCATCAATACTTCCCTGAGTTCGTTCCTGAGAATCAGAATGCTGTGACCGCTCGAAAGTAGCACTATTCAGTAGCTAAGAGACGAGGCCGACACACTGTCCCAGGAGCAGCTGAAGGCCAGAATAGAAGCCCGCTGCTCCTCCGTCCTCCGTAACGGATTTGCTGTCGCAGATTGCGCAGCTCATCGCAACATTCCAGCAAGTGCAGAAGCAGCCAAAGGCAGTCTCAGAACTTGATCTGTCGGATGGTGCTGGGTCGGTCCAGTCAGCTGCGCATTCAGATGCCGCTGACCGTGATTTTCAACTAATTCAGGCAAACGATGAAAGGGATACGGAGGGGGATTACCCTTCCCTTTCAGAACAACACATGGTTGCGATGGATTTAATCCATCAAAACTACCCTGAATTTGTTCTAGCGAATCAGAATGCTGCGACTACTTGCAAGAAACCGCTAGCGTTGTTGGATGCTGACTTCATCCAGAAAAAGAAGAGGTCATGTTTTTTTCCGGTTAAGTCTAGACAGGTGTCGCAGGCCTCAGGCCTTTTAGACAACACCATATTCAACTTTCCAGTGGTAAGAAGTAAGGTGGTTTCTTGTCATCATCTTTCGTAATTTTTACCGATTATAACGGTCAGGGAAGATGTATAGAGAGTTCCTCTGCATTTGAATGAGCAGGCTAAGGACCTACTTATGGCCTTACCTTCGTCATTCACTATTCTCTTGGACACAATTGAGACAGCAATTTCTTCATTCAGCGCAAATTTAGACTCAGTCTTGTGCAGATCTCCTTTAAGAACTGTGACACACAGATGTGAGTCAATAGTTTGGGGCCAGGCTTGGGGCAAATACTTTGTAAATGTATTCGAATACGAATACTTTGAAATTTCATGAATATGAATACGAATACAAATACACAAATTTTCAAATGTATTTGAATATGAATACAAATACATTACAATGTATTCATGAATATATTTTTGAATACTTGAATACTTTTTAAATTAGAAGTATTTATATCAAGGCCTTTAAGTTTTTTGGTTTTTTGGGTTAAAAGTCATTTTTAAACTGATGGTCCTTTAGCTGAAGCTTTAATTGTGCTTACCATGCTTTGTTGGAAAACTAAAGTAATTACCTGATGGGAAATCTGCTTTATGGGTGTCATAGTAATTAGACTACTCTCCATGGACAACACATCACAAAATCTGAGCGGATGACCTCTAAAAAATCACAGACTGGCGTTTCCTCCTGAACGTTAAATATCAATTGCAATGACACCACATAAGAAGGACTAGTAAAGTTTTAGCCAATGCACTTCATGGTTAAACCTGGAGGTCAGTTGGCTGAAAGTTTGCTAACAGCAGTAGTATTTTCTTTATAATATTTACGTGCTGACCCTGAGTCCGACAGACCCTCGGTTCCTGGAGAAACTGATAAACATCAAAGAATGATGTCAATATTGTTAGCGCTACAGGCTTGGCAATTTCAGGAGAGCGATTTTTTAGCTCTCCTTACTGCCCTCCTGAAAGAATTAAGGAGAGCGAAAAATTGCCCTCCTAAATATTTTGGTCTGGGATGATAGAGATTACATGTATTATGCTCACATTAAATTTTTGTTGTAAAGCAAAAATGTAATTTAACTTCGAAGTCACATAACATCACGTAACTTCATTTTGAAAGTGGTTTAGTTGTAAAAGGTAATGGCTTCAACCATACCCAAACACAGTTGCAATCATTTGAAGCAAAATGGGTCACAGCAATATTTTTTTTCTGTCAGTTTCAAGTTCAACAACTGACATCACAGTTCGAGGGGTAATTATTCAAGGAATATTGACACTATAATATACTACCATTACTGCTATCCTGTCACTTGAAGCACTTGCACCAGGATGTGACTGTAGATTCAAGCAGACCTGTTGTCCAAGAAAGTCATACGCCTACCACTACCACCTTCAACCCCCCCCCCCCCCCCCCCCCCCCAACTTGGGCACACACACAGGTTTTGTCAAGTGTGTGTTCGGTTGTTGAGTGAGACATCTAGATATCTAAGAGATTTCGCTTTACCTTAGCAAAGTTAATAAAACCACTGATGTAGTCTGTTGGTTTCAGTTTCAATGAGTTCGTTCAACTGGATACTTAAAATGCTGTGTAAAGCTAATTGCTCTCCTAAGCTGATTGAGGACTGCGATTTTTTGCCCTCCTACATTTTTCAGAATGCCAGGCCTGGCGCTACATCAATGGATTCACATTATTTGCAGTCACGCATGTTCAGATATTGTTGGACATCTCGATAGTAGTAGCATACATTAGAGATGGGCGGTATTGGAATTTTGAGTTCGGTATCGGTTTCGGTATTTTTGTGTGGGCATACCGCAGTATCGGTTCGGTATTCGGTATGTGACTTCAGATTCACAGATAGTACCAAAGGGGAATCAATGTCAGAAAAATACAGAATAAGTTGTTCTTATATCATTCTATCACAGTGCTACACTTGTCATTGTTGATGGGCTCAACATTGTCATTCTTTTGTCTACACAGATCATATCTACAGTAATTTGGTGACTTGTTCTAAATACGCCTTAACATTTCAAGCTCCACTTAAGGCGTCTGTAATCATAGAATGTGTGTCCTGAAGATGTCATCTTTAGGTGGGCCTGATGACAGTAGTAAAATTATCTGGTCAGTGATTTCTAGCCAAGTCTTGGCTGCCTTAACAGGCAGCCAAGACTTGGCTAGAAATCACTGCTAAGCAACTTGACATGTACAGGTCGTAGACTATTGATAATTTAGTACAACTGCTCTGGTCCTTAAGGCTTAACAAAACTGAAAAATAAAATCAGTCACTTCTTTCATGAAAATGAACACTTCAACTGCTATCAGTCCTCATCAAGGCCTTATAAATAGCGAATACACAGGGAAAATTGAAAATACCGTTGGTTTCGGTATTCAAAGATTGGGTCGGTTCGGTTTTTCGGTGTCCCCATGTTATCGGTATCGGTTCGGTTTTTCGGTATATTGCCCATCTCTAGCATACATCAGGAACCAGGGCAGCACCCATTCATTTTCGTTAAGATAACTAATTGAGAAGATTTTTCTATTCATGTTCATCTCTCTATCCGTCATATACCGGGTCATCTGAACATACTAGTAGACTCCCTCCTCGGAATGGTCACTTGTTTCATTTGCATTGGACGCTCAACAAGTGAGTATTAGGACAGTTTTGCTACCAGTGGGATCATCCCATGATAGTTTGGTTTGCGACGCACCGGAACAATTAGTTACCATCATTTGTGTCACCATTCCCAGACCATTGAGCGCATGCAGTAGACGCTCTGCAGAATTCATGGGGATGAATGATAGGATACGCATATCCGCCAATTCATTTGATTCAGTAGATTATGTTTAAGTTTAAACAATCTCATTGTGAATCCTACTAGTAGCACCTCTTTTGTTACAGAAACCTTGGATCAGTATTCTCAAGTGTCTGTTATGGGATGCTCCCCAGAAACTTTCTCCATGAGAGGGTCTTCTTTCAGGGGAAGTTTTATTCTTCACATCTTCCACCCATAGTGGCATATTGGAGTCGGTTAGATGTGAGGGAACCAGCGCGGTTCCTATATTATTTGATAACTGGCACAGGAACAATTAAATATTGTGGGTGAGATTTTGATATGACTTTGAATTACCCTCCCTCCCCCCCCCACCCCCCACCACACACACGCACACACTCTACCTATGTGTTTAGAGGTAATTACTGGGCAAGACGTAGTTTTCTTCCCTCAAGCCTCATAAAATTTAATACATACATACTATGCATTTGGGTCATGTTCTATGGTGACCTCATTGGCGCATCCGCTTTTTAGTTGGATTTAGTTTCCTATGATTATTTGTTGATTTGTTATATACGAGTTAACTGGTATTCAGACGTTTACATGCTAAATATAAATGCTCTCGCGCATTATTTTATAAGGTTAATGCTTTATTGTATTTTGTGGACCTTGAAATTATAATCTATTTCGGGGGCGGTCCATGGCGGAGCCTGTTAATCATACCTACTTCCGGTTCTAGATCCAGGTTTCTATTATATCAGTACTCAATTCACATGTGTTTACGATCATAGATATCGGATAGTACATATTGGAGAGTGTTGTTACTCAAATTTATTGTACAGAGGCCGCCTGAGGATTACCTAGGAAGTGTGTTTTCTCTTCAGGGATCATTCAGTGTGGCTCGATTGGACATGTGCATGTTATATTTTATATCACTGGTTTTTGACGTATATGTGTACACCGTCTGCGGTGTACGTTATATAGTGGGCAATATTAATTACTAGGATCGTTGCTATAGCCTTAACTTCTGAAGTGGCGTTAAGCACCATTTATTAATTATAAATTAATACCTCAGTGCCTGCTCGATGAATATTTATATTGTTTTTTGGTATCGGTCTTATTGATTCCAGAGCTCTCCCCTCTTTCTTTTGAAGATTCCTTCAAAAGAAAGTGTGGGGGGGTGGGGGGGGTAATTTTTACCTCTTCTCTGGCTTAAAGGGTATGTAACTATGAAGGAAGCTGTTTTATCCGTAATTTTATCCTGCATTCAGCTGAAGTGTTATTGTATGGCGTATGTTTGTGGGGGATTTTCACTCATTCTCAGATACGCCATCCTAATTTTTGGGGCTAAATCCGGACAAGCCTTAAAAATTAGGAACTTGTTGCATCCTAAGTAGCATTGTCTTCATGCTTACAATAAGGAATTACTTAATTGGGCTCCCTATTTAGAGTATGTCTCCTCTATTACTGTACGGAGAAACCTACATGTAATTCCTAATTCTAATTTCCTTTCATCATGGATTGCAGGATTGGAACTATTTCAGAAGTCCTAGGCCTTCCACCTTTTTACGATTCAGCTAAGTCTGGGCCATTGGTACAGTTGAAAAATATTATAAATTCATAGTAATTTGTATATATTTTTATACTGTACCAATGACCCAGACATAGCTGGTGCTAACTCTTAAAATATAGGGCCAAACACAAATTTTGCCCCCCAATCCCCCAAATTTGCATCTAAAACTAAAGAAAACATGTCCTGAAAGGCCCTCCACACTTCGCCCCTACTGCGCATGCGCAGTATCAAGGACGTTCCGAAATTGGCGCCATTAATCATTCTAAGTTTGGCCCTTCATCAGTTAACATCTGACTGATCTTTGTGCTTATAAATCTCAGTTTAAATGATGCCAGACACATAAATATTAGTGAAATGGTGATTCTAAGGAGGATAGAGAAGGAGGAGAGGAAAAGAATGTGTGACAGAATATTATCAGGGCTGTAACTTAAAATTTTTTAATGAAATTATGTTAAGTTACCTATTTTCAAGGCAGCAGCCATTTTGTTGTCATTCTGATTATTTAGTTACACTGTTTTTTTAAGTGTTTTCCTCTCTCCCTGTCCTTTAAGTTCCCCCTTGCTATTCTCCCATGCTTTTGGCATAGTTTTTGTAATTATTATTACTAAATTTTCTTGGGAGTTTTAGCTGAATAACAGAATGAATTCTGTTCTTTCCCCATGTTTACGTCTTCACCTACGGGTGGTTAGGCGTTGTGTTCTGCATCTACCATCTGATGTTCTGCAGTTTCTTCCCTGGAAGTCTCTGTTTTGCATCAGATAGTGTATTTTTGGTAACTGATTTCGGGCCTGGGTGCCTGGAGTCTTATTTTAGTGTTTTTACACTCATTGTTTACATTTACAACAGCCCTCTGTGTGAGGGGGGGATTTCTAAAAAATAATATCTTGATGTTATTTTAATCATAACTAGATACATTATTATTGTTCGTAAGTGTTGAATAAATTGTTTAAAATATTTTTTAAATTTTTTGTCCACACTTAGGCTTGGGATCCATTGGGGCTCAATGTTACTTTTCAGAAACTTGGGCTGTTCTGAAAAAATATTTTTTCAAAATATTTTGATTTCAATTATTTTTTCTATATTAATGGATCATATTATTATTATGTATTTTGATTGCCAGGGGTTAGTGCGAGTACCAGGACTTGTTTTATTTTCACATTGAAAGGATATTGATCAATTGTTTTAAGAGGAAGTCTTCCTCTGACTTTATTATCATTCTATATGTGGTCAGTGTACTCGCATTAACTCCTGTTCTGTATCGTATGATTTCGATGACAATATGGGAAGCGTATGTCACGGTATGTTGTTGGGGATTTGGACACTCCGGTCCTTTCCCCGCAGGGTCACTCTACTTTATCAATTTCTATTTCAGACGATCAAGATTAGGGTGATGTATCTGTGATGTCTTCCAACAGTGTGCCTCCGTCGTCACAATTAATGAAGGGCTAGCGGAAAAGTGCTCATGTAAATACGCCAATTGCCTAAGAGGACCCTAGTAGGTTCGACGGCCTTTGACGTCCGCTAGCTCGCCCGGTGTAGCGTCCATTCACCGAATGGTTCGGCAGCCGGGTTCGTCCGTTGCGGTCTAGAAGGAATTTTGGGGTGATGCGAGCACTATAAATTAACCTAATGCACACCCAGTGACGGCGGATCGGAGGGAGAACGCAGGAAGCCTTTTAGTCCGGTTCATAGCTCGTTCCGGTCCATCCGGACGGCAAGCGAGAGAGGCCCCTCTCTCGTTCAACAACATCTGGCCCCAGATGTTGTGGTACAAAATGTGTCGTAAGCGGAGCATACGTCCGTCGCTCGGGACGCTCCATTGTATAGGCAGTCCGCTGAGACTGCTAAGGCTTCCTCTTCTCGTCAGCGCACACGACCGCACCTTGGCTGCGTGACCGCCGATATATTACCAGCTTCGCCGATCAAGGATTCTTCGGCGACCAGGTCACACCATCCGGTAGCCAGGGACACGAGGCCTGCAGACTCCGGACGTTCGCATAGGAAGTGTGCGGGAATCAACGTACACGGAGCTTCCGGCGGCAATGCATCGTAAGACCGCTACTGCACAGGCCTCGGGAACGGACGTGCTTTCCTTAATAGCACAGTTTATCGCAGCATCCCAGCATCAACTGAATCTGTCGCATATATTTTATCCGACGATGCTGGGTCGGGACGCTCCGCGGAAGCGGGTACGGACGTCTGAAAGTTTCATCCGGTCCTACGGGATACCGAAAGGGATTCGGAGGATTTCGAGCTTTTCCTTTCGGAACAACATATGCTGTTGTGTATGTCATCTGACTTGGTCTTCTACAGCTTCTTTCGTCGGACCAGAATGCTGCGATGCCGGATAAGAAACTGATAGCGTCGGTGGACTCAGAAATTTTTGGTTCGGTTCAGGGACATCGTCCCTCAGTTCCGACATAGTCCAATAATGTCACACAAACTTTCGAATTATTGAACGACGCTATATATATTATTATTTTATGCTTGCTATAACCAAGCATTTCTGGTTTCTTGTTCGCAAAGTTACGGAGATGTCTTTCAAAAGTGTGCCTCTGTCGTCATAGTTAATGAAGAGCTAGCGGCAATAAGTGCTCATGGAATATGTCTATCGCCTACGGAGTGACATTCGCTAGCTCACCCGGTGTAGCGTACATTCATCGAATGGTTCGGCTGCCGGGTTCGTCCGTTGCGGTCTAGGAAGGAGATTTGGGTGATGCGAGCACTTTAATTACTTTAGTACTCACCCAGTGACGGCAGATTGAGGACAGATCGGAGGAAGCCTGTTAGTCCGGTTCCTGGCTTGTCCAGGTCCATCCGGGCTGTGAGCGAGAGAGGTCCCTCTCTCGTCCAACAACATAGGGGACCGCATGTTGTGGTTCAGATATTTTACATTCGGAGCATATGTCTGTCGGTCGGGACGCTCCGTTATATTGACAGTCCTAGAAACTGTCCTTAATGCTTCCTCATCCTCACAGCAGGGCACACGACCGCACATTGGCTACGTGACCTCGAGTATCTGATCAGTTTCGTCATTCAGTGATACCACGGCGAATAGGTCGCGCCATCCGGTAGCCAAGGGACACGAGGCCTATACACTCCGTTCGCTCGCATATTGGTAGTATGCACGGGGTAACGATCACGGAGCTTCCAGCGGCAATGCATTGTAGGACCGCTTCTCCTCAGGCCTCAGTGACGGACGTGCTATCCGAGTTAGCACAGTTGTTTCGCAGCATCCCAGCAATTGACAGTTTCTTGGTCGAATCAGGGATTATCCGACGGCGCTGGGTCGGTGCGGTCCGCGGTTGCATCAGGTACGGACGACCGAACGCTTTATAGGGTCCGACAGGATGGCGAAAGGGATTCGAAAGTTTTCGAGTTTTCCCTTTAGTAGTATCGGAAGCTGCCTTTCATATCTTCTGGCATTATCTTCCAGTGATTGTTATTTTGGACTTCATTGCTGTGATCTTGGATAAGAGACTTATAGCGTCATTGGACTCGGATTTTTCGATCGGTTCAGGGACATTGTCCCTGACTTACCGACACAGTCCAATAATGTCATTACAACATGTGTTTTATTTTTCGACGCTATATATGCATACAAGCCTGCTACCAAGCATAATAGTTTAGTTTCTTGTCCGCGTTGCTCATTTCTGCCGTTTTATCATTTATACGAATAGTTTATTTTGGCAGAGCAGGGCATACCGAGAGTTCATATGCGTCTAGACGGTGTGGTTAAAGACTGGAAATATTCTTTTTCGCCGTTTATGTCTTTTCCAACTTCAATGTTGGAAACGACATGATGTATAGTAGACTTAACTTAGACGCTGTAATCCGCCTTACTGAGGCGTTATCATTACGTCTTCAAGAAAAGATTTACGGGATATTATTCTCAATGTAATTTCTTTTGAGGGCAGTAGTTTGTTCACGTATAACTCCGCCCTTCAGTGGCTGATTGGAGTTGGTTAGACGTGACGCAGCCCTAGCTACTTCCACACGCGTGGATAGTAAGGTTAAGAACTCTCTCAGAGTCGCTACGTTCTCGGAGGAACTTCTCTTCGACAGCAACTTTTCGGCAATCCATGAATTGCTCGATTTACTCGTTCTCTTGTCTATCTAGTGTTACAAGAGATTCAGACTGGGGCAAACATTCGGTGGTTGACTCAGAGAGTGCCACCGCAGTTGCCGGACCCAAGTGTTGCTGTTATGACGGTTGCTAGTCAAACAGATTGGGATATAATACTGATCCCAACGGATTCGAAGTGCCAGGGTTTTTGGGTTCCGCAGTCTCTTAGCAACCAATTTTCTTCCGCGGAATAATGTTTTTTAGGCTTGCTTTATGTCATGGCATGAACATTATTCATAAACGCATGCCCAAATCCTGTCTGTTAATTCGACAGTAGTGGCGTATCTCCGGAACCAGGGAGGCACTCTTTAGTTTCCGTTATTCAATTTAATGGAAAGAATCCGTCTGTTGGTTATAGTACACCAACTTCTGTTTTGGTCCGTCATATTCCGGGTCGTCTGATTGTTTTTCCGGACTCCCGTTCACTTAGGGGTCGCTTGTTGCTGTCAGAATGGACTCTCAACAAACAAGTATTCAATCAGATTTGCTATCTATGGGAGCGCCCAATGATGATTTATTTACGACACAGCTTGCTAATCTATTGCAGACGTATGTGTTGGCTTGTCCAGATCTCTGAGCTAATGTTGTTAACGCTCTATTGATCTATAGGACGGAATGATAGGATACGCGTATCCTCCGGCGCTGTTGTTTCAGCAGGTATTGCTAAGATAAACAACCACAATACATTTCTGTTGATAGCATCTCTATCTTCACAGAGATCATGGGTAATTTACTCTCTTGTCTACTGTGGGACTTAACGTGAAATCTTCCTCAATGTGAGGATCTTTTTTCACTGGGTAAATCGTGTCATCTTTATCACAACCCGCAAGGTCGCAACCTTCATGTATTCCGTTGTGTGGTCCGTATTGCATTGTAAGCATTGTACTGGACGAGCTTTGGACGCGATTTCTTACTATAGGAGATCCTCTTCTTCGCTATTCTATGCGGCTAAAGTGGAGGCTCTTCCGTCGTTGGTGTAGGGATCATTATGTTCATATTGTTGATCCCTCCATACTACTCATTGCAATTTTTTAGTATACTTGTTTCACAAGATCTACTGCAGCCTGTTATTATTAAGGTTATAGGTTTATGTTACCTCATACCTATGCACTCTAGGATAGTTTACAATTGAGTCTTATGTCTCTTTATCTAAGTCAGTTAGTAACTTTTTGATAAATAGACTTAGAATCTTTAGATTAAATTCCTATATGGATTTTAACTTCGGTTCTTATTTAGCTAAGTAATCATTTGAGCCTCTGGAAACAGTAGTTTTCAAATTCTGACCTTTTAGACAGTAATTCTGTTGGTTTCTCTTTTACTGTAGAGTCAGTGAGTTTCATGCACTATCGATGGATGATTTTCACTTTCGTAGTTTCGGAATCACTATTACGTTACTATTTAGGTTGGATTTTTGCATAAGAGTTAGGCTCCTAATATCCGGAACCTATTGTTATTAAGGTCCTTCCGTCTTCGTAGGGGCATAGGCCTTTACTCTTTCCGGGTAGAGTTTATGTATTTATAAACAGATATCTGTTTATTACTATGGGCGTAAGCTTCTTCTGTCCTTGATGCCTAGTAGAAGGACGTTACGCTCCATTCTATTGTTAATGGATTCTATTAACTATCGGTACTGCTTATGGTATATCATTGACTTAGCAGTTGTGCTTAAGATTTCGGCTTATGAAGTAAGAGCTCTTCTACATCTTGGGCTTACATTAATAGTGTCGCTATTATAGATTTTTGAAGGCTGCTCATTGCGCTCAGCCATCCACATTCATGAATTTTTATCTCAGAAATATCGAGTCCATTTCTGGAGGCCTCTATTGTTAGGTCTATTATCTACTGCTCAGAATGTCATTCACTTAACAGTTGCTACTATAGCTAGGTAGGCTGTCTGTTTTGGCAGTGTCTCCGTTCTGCTGCCCTCTTCGCTCTGGGCTATTTGACCCAGGGCAAGAAAAGGGGGGGGGGGGGAGGGTGTTCCCTTGGGTCACCTGTTTTACTATGAAAACAAGGGGATACCTCCTCCGGAGTTAGTAATTCTGAGCTGTTATTGGGATGGTTGTTTAGTGAGAAGTTTAGGTTTTTAAAATTCATTCAAGTCTTAGTTTTTAAGTATAGCTTTTGATTATTGCATCTGTCAACGGACATGATTATGCAATCCTCAGACACTTTTAGGAGTATAAGAGTCTCTATTCTCTTGACTTACTTTATTTGTTGGCTTACTTTAAAAATTATTAGTATAAGGATTATATTGGATATTAATAGAGGACATGGATGTATGAAGCTCAATTTTGGAAGGTGTTGTATCTTTCTAATTTATCATAAATAAGAAAGATACATGTAAGGCCTATTACTTCTTTTTCCCTACAGGGGATGACTCTATTTTATATTATTGAGCGTATTCCATTTTGCTCTATGTCCTTGGCCCTCCAGCCTTTTTACTATTCAGCTATGTCTGGGTCATTGGTACAGTATAAAAATGTTAAAAAATTTATAGTAATTTCTATATTTTTTATACTTACCAATGACCCAGACGGGGATGGCCCTCCCAGGAGTTGGGAACTCTTGCCTCCCCGCTGAGTACATAGCGCTTACCAGGCACTGGTTTTTAGAATGATTAATGGCGCCAATTTCGGAACGTCCTTGACACTGCGCAGGCGCAGTAGAGGCGAAGTGTGGAGGGCCTTTCAGGACATGTTTTCTTTGGTTTTAGATGCAAATTTTGGGGATTGGGGGGCAAAATTTGTGTTTGGCCCTATATTTTAAGAGTTAGCACCAGCTATGTCTGGGTCATTGGTAAGTATAAAAAATATAGAAATTACTATAAATTTTTTAACTTTTATACTGTACCAATGACCCAGACTTAGCTGGTGCTAACTCCAACAAAACCAGGGCCAAACACAAATTTTGCCCCCCAACCCCCAAAATTTGCATCCAAAACAAAAAGAAATCATGTCCTAAAGGACCTCCATACTACGCCCCCACTGCGCATGCGCAGTGTGACGAACATCCCGAAATTGGCGCCAATTATCATTCTCTGTTTGGCCCTTCATCAGTCAACATCTCACTGATCTTTGTGCTTGTAAATCTCAGTTTAAAGGATGCCAGACACGTAATTTTTGGAGAAAATGTGATTCTAAGGAGGATAGAAGGAGGAGAGGAAAAAGAAGTGACAAAATATAATCAGGGCTGTACTTAAAATTTTTTGATGAAATTATGTTAAGTTGCCTATTTTCGAGGCATGGGCCTCTTGTTGTCATTCTTGCTAAATGTTGCACTGCTTATTCAGTGTTTCCTCTCCCCTAGCCTTCTAAAGTCCCCCCTTGCAATTCTCCCATGCTTTTGGCATATTTTTGAGAAAGTTCATTTCTAAAATTTTCCTGGGAGAGTTGCTTGGTTACAGAATGTTTTCTGTTATTTTCCCCATAGTTACGTTTTCTCCCATGGGTGTATAAACGTTGTGTTCTGCATCTTCCATCTGATGTTCTGCAGATTCTCCCCTGGGAGTCTCTGTTTTGCATCAGATAGAGTGTAATTTTGATGACTGATTCCGGGCCAGTTTTTTCAGTGCCTGGAGTCATGTTTTCTGGTGTTTTACACGGTTTGTTTACATTGGCAACAGCCTTTTTTGAGGGGGGCTGTTTGCCTTTGCTGTAGTTTAACTCACTATAGATACATTTATATTATCCGTAAGTGTCTCATTAATTGTTTAATATAAATTTAAAATTTTTGACCACACTTTGCCATCGGATCCATCGGGGCTCAACATTACTTTTCAGCAACTTGGGCTTCACTGAAAAAATATTTTTTCAAAATTATTTTGATTTGCAATTGTTTTTTCATTTATTAATGGATCATGTTATTATGTATCTTTGTGTCAGGGGTTTGTGCGAGTAACTAGGACTTGTTGTTGACTTTTCACAATGAAAGGAGTTTGTTCAAATTGTAATAGGAAGAAATCTTCCTCTGACTTTCATGATCATTGTATTAATTGTAGTCAGTGTTCTCGCACTAATCCCTGTCCTATTTGTCAATATTGGGATGATAAACATTGGAAACGTGTGTCACGGTATGTTGTTTCTGGAGAAAGGGCTATGCCGGCTCTTTCTCCGCAAGGTCACTCTACTCTCTCAGTTTCTATTTCAGAGGAACAAGAACAGGGTGATGTTTCCATGTTATCTTCTACAAGTGTGCGTCCGTCGTCACAAATGAATTCAGAGCTAGCAGCAAAAGTGCTCATGGAGATTAGACAAATGTCGTCCGCTAGCTCGCCCGGTGTGGCGTCCATTCACCGAATGGTTCGGCAGCCGGGTTCATCCGATGCGGTCCAGGAGGAAATTTTGGGTGATGCGAGCACTATAAACATACTAGGTGCACACCCAGTGACGGCGGATAGTAAGCGAGAACGGAGGAAGCCTTTGAGTCCGGTTCCTAGCTCGTCCAGGTCCAGCCGGGCCGCGAGCGAGAGAGGCCCCTCTCTCGTACAACAACATCTGGGACCAGATGTTGTGGTACAAAATGTGTCGCAAGCGGAGCATACGTCCGTCGCTCGGGACGCTCCGTTGTATAAGCAGTCCGCGGAGACTGCTAAGGCTTCCTCTTCTCGTCAGCGCACATGACCGCACCTTGGCTGCGTGACCGCCGATATATTGCCAGCTTTGCCGATCAAGGATTCTTCGGCGACCAGGTCACACCATCCGGCAGCCAGGGATTCGAGACCGATGGACTCCGGACGTTCGCACAGAAAAAGTATGCGGGAGCCATCTGATGCAGAGCTGCCCTCGGCGAAGCAGCGAAAGACTGCGCCTCCGCAGGTCTCGACGCCAGACATTCTTGTGCAGATAGCACAGCTTATCGCAGCATCCCAGCAGCCGACAGAGACGGTGTCGGATCGAGAATTATCCGACGGCGCTGGGTCGGTACGCTCCGCCGAAGCATCAGGGGCGGACGACCGGGAACATCATGAGGTCCGACCGGATGGTGAAAGGGATACGGATGATTTGGAGCTATCCCTTTCGGAACAACATAAAGCTGCCGTGGACTTCATCCGGCACTTTCTCCCTCAAGTTGTTCCGTCGGGCCAGACTGCTGCGGTTCCGGACAAGAGGATTATAGCGTCATTGGACTCTGAATTTTTTGAGCGGTGCAGGGCCATCGCTCCCGAGTTTCCGTTGCAGTCCAATAATGTTGCAAGAAGATTTGAATTATTGAACGACGCTATATTTAAACTTGCTTCCAAGATGGGGAAAGCAGGTTTCTTGTCCGCTAATACTCTCAACCTGCCTTTCATTAATGCAAGGAATAAATTCGATACGGCAGGACAGGGTATCCCGAGAGTTCCTCTGCGTATGGACGACGAGGCGGAAGACTTAGAGCTATCATTACCGTCGTCGCCTTCTATTCCAACCGCGGTGTTGGAAACAGCTATTGCGTCTAACAGAGCCAATTTAGATGCCTTATCTTACGCAGATCACCTTACTAAGGCGTTATCACTGCGCCTTCAAGGGAAAGAGTTTCAGGATATACAATCCTCTTTAAGACTTCTTTCAAGGGCAGTAGCTTATTCCACGTGTAACTCCGCCCTTTCAGTGGCAAATCTGGAGTTGGTTAGACGTGACGCAGCCCTAGCTACGTCCACACTCGTGGATACTAAGGTGAAGAACTCTCTTAGAGTCGCTTCAGTCTCCGAAGAACTTCTCTTTGACGGCAAGCTTTCTGCTATTTATGATAAAATTACAAAGAAAGCTTCGGATTCTCTGTTGTTCAAATCTGCTTCTAAGAAGTTGGATACAGCAGACAAGAATAAGACAGGCACTTCTGGGTCTAATGCGCCCAAGAGAGGTTCCTATAGAGGTTCCGGTGCGTCCTCTTGGTCTTATTCGAGAGACCGTCAGGGTAGCGACTCTCATTCGGGACGTCCTTCGGGCCGGGACAATCGGTCGGACGCCCCGAGGTCGACGGGGCGAGGTGCGGGTCGTGGAGGACGTGGTTTCTCCTACCGCAGGCCTCGCAGGTCCAGGAGGTGATGGCTTAAACCTCTATCGCGTACCGGTTGGCAGAAGGTTGTCAAGCTTTTCACAAGAATGGGCGTCGATTACGGACGACCCTTGGGTGAGAGGAGTGACTTCGGAAGGTCTAAAGATATCCTTCAAACGAAAGCCTCCATTAACTCGAAGTCCAAAGTGGACTCATCTTCCGTCAAATCCTCAGAAAAGAGACGCTCTGTTATCAGAGGTGCAGTCTCTTTTAATGAAGAACGCGGTAGAGGTCGTAGAAAACCAGGAATCTCCGGGATTCTACAGCCATCTGTTTCTGGTTCCGAAACCAGACGGCTTGTTCCGTCCAGTCATAGATTTGAGCTGGATAAACAAGCTGATCGTCGCTCCGAAATTTTATATGGAGACGATTCGGTCGGTCAGAGCGAGTATTCGGGTGAACGATTATGCAACAAGCATAGATCTCAAAGATGCGTACTTTCACGTCATGGTACATCCGACATTCCGAAAGTATCTACGCTTCGCAGTCCTAGGAGTGGTGTATCAATTCCGGGCAATGTGCTTCGGATTGAATCTAGCACCCTGGGCTTTCACTCGGGTGATGAACTCGGTAATGATCTATTTCCGAGCTCATTCGTCTGCGGTAACGTCGGCCTACCTGGACGACATTCTTCAGAGGTACGGCAATGAGTTAATGCTTCAGAACGATGTTCAGAATCTTCTTCTATTGCTCCGACGTCTCTGTTTTATAGTAAACGAGGAGAAGTCGGATCTGGTGCCGTCCAAGTCATTCACTCATCTGGGAATGAGCTTCGAGACGCACAACAATCTCGTTCGTCTGCCGTTAACCAGAGCGAAATTAGTCAGTTGTTACGCTCGCTATTGTCTGCACACAGACAAAGTCACAGCGAGAGAATTTATGAGACTGATAGGTCTGTGCGGAGCCGCTGCGGATCTCATTCCGATGGGGCGGTTACGCACACGTCCGCTTCAAATTTTCTTGACTCAGAATTGGAATGTGAAAATTCATTCGCTCGATGTAGACGTTCTCTTGTCAGATCAAGTGAAACAAGAGATTCAGACTTGGGCAAACATTCAGTGGTTAACTCAGGGAGTTCCGCTGCAGTTGCCGGATCCGAGTTTTACCATTATGACGGATGCCAGTCAAACAGGTTGGGGTGCATCATTAATCCCAACGGATTCGAGATGCCAGGGTCTTTGGGATCCGCAATTCCTGTGCAAGCACATAAACATCAAGGAAATGATGTCAATTTGGCTTGCGGTACGTCACTGGATGGACATTATTCACAATGCTCATGTCCAAATCCTATCCGACAATACGACAGTAGTGGCGTATATACGGACTCAGGGAGGCACTCCTTCAGTTCCGTTGTTCAATCTAACGGAAAGAATCCTTCTGTTTGCGCTAGAACATCACGTTCTTCTTTCGGTCCGTCACATACCGGGTCGTCTGAATGTGCTAGCAGACTCCCTTTCACGAAAGGGTCGCTTGTTGCCGTCGGAATGGACTCTCAAGAAACAAGTATTCAATCAGATTTGCTACCAATGGGAACGGCCAATGATAGACTTATTTGCGACACATCTCAACAATCAGTTGCAGACGTATGTGTCTCCGTGTCCGGATCCAAGAGCATTTGCAGTAGACGCTCTGTCGATCCCTTGGGATGGAATGATAGGATATGCGTATCCTCCAGCGCCGTTAATTCAACAAGTATTGCTAAAGATAAAACAATCTCAATGCAAGATTCTGTTGGTAGCATCTCTGTCGCCACAGAGACCGTGGATAAATCTACTCAGGTGTCTGTTGTGGGACCTACCGCGAAAGCTTCCTCCACGGGAGGATCTTCTTTCGCAGGGGAAATCGCGCCAACTCCATCACAACCCACAAGGTCTCAACCTTCACGTTTTTCCGTTGTGCGGTCCTTCTTGCATGGCAAGCACTTTACAGGACGAGCAGTGGACGTGATTTCTAACTGTAGGAGGACCTCCTCTTCGCTAAACTATGCGGCTAAGTGGAAGGTTTTTCGTCGTTGGTGTAGGGATCATTCTGTAGATATATTCGATCCCTCTATACCAGACATTGCAAACTTTCTAGTATACTTGTTTGACGAAATCAAACTGCAGCCTGTTACTATAAAGGGTTATAGGTCTATGTTATCTGATACCTATGCACATCATGATAGTTTACAAATTGGATCTAATGTCTCTTTATCTAAGTTGGTTAGAAACTTTTCGATAAATAGACCCAGAACTCTTAGATTAATTCCTAAATGGAATTTAGCTTGGGTTCTTCTTAAATTGAAGGAAAAGCCATTTGAACCTCTTGGGACAGTAGATTTCAAATTCTTATCTTATAAGACAGCTTTTCTCTTAGCTTTCTCTTCTGCTAGAAGAGTCAGTGAGCTTCATGCACTGTCAGTGGATGATTCTCACTATCGTAGTGTCGGGAACACTATCACCTTCACTACTAATGTGGGTTATTTTAGCTAAGAATCAGGCTCCTAATAAATATCCGGAACCTATTGTTATTAAGGCTCTTCCGTCTTCAGACGGGCGTAGGCTTTTACTCTGTCCTGTTAGAGCGTTACGTATCTATAAACAGAGATCTCAGTTAATCAGAAAGGGACGGAAATGTTTCTTTCTGTCTTTGATGCCTAATAGAAAGGACATTTCGGTCCATTCTATTGCTAGATGGATTCAATTAACTATCCGTACTGCTTATGAGAGTTTATCTTCTTCTCAGCAGTCTGTGCTTAAGATTTCCGCTCATGAAGTAAGAGCTCTTTCTACTTCCTGGGCTTATGCTAATAGTGTTGCTATTACAGATTTAATGAAGGCTGCTTATTGGTCTCAGCCATCCACATTTACGAATTTTTATCTCAGAAATATTGAGTCCATTTCTGGAGACCTGCATTGTTTAGGTCCGTTATCTGTTGCTCAGAATGTCGTCCACTAAACAGTTGCAACTATAGTTATGCAGGCTTTCTGTTCCGGCAGTGACTCCGTCCGGCTGCCCTCTTCGCTCTGGGCTATTTGACCCAGGGCAAGGGGAGGGGGGGGGGGGGGGGGGGGTGGGGGGGGGTGTTCCCTTAGGTCACCTGCTTTATAGTGAAAAGCAAGGGAATGCCTCCTCCAAAGTCAGTATTTCTGAGTCGCTTCCGGGATGGTTTTAAAGTGTAATATTAATGTTAAAATTCATTCATGTCTTATTTTTAAAGTGTAGCTCGGTGTGAAGCATTTGTATATGTCAAGTGTCAAACAGGCTTTAATATACAATACTCGGACACTTTTAAATGACTTTAAAGAGTCTCAATTCTCTGGACTACTTTATTTATTGGCTTACTTTAAAAATAATTAGTATAAGGGATATACTGGATGTTAATAGAGAACATGAATGTTATTGTGCTCAATTATTAAGGGTAGTGTATCTTTCTAATTTTTTATTAAATTAGGAAGATACATGTAAAGCCTAATACTCCTTTTCTCCTTAAGGGGTTACCTCTTTACTATATAGTTGAGCTTATTGGATTTTCCTCTATGTCCTAGGCCCTCCAGCCTGTTTACTATTCAGCTAAGTCTGGGTCATTGGTACAGTATAAAAATGTTAAAAAATTTATAGTAATTTATATATTTTTTATACTTACCAATGACCCAGACGGGGATGGCCCTCCCTGGAGTTGGGAACTCTTGCCTCCCCGCTGAGTACATAGCGCTGACCAGGCACTGCCAGTAAGAATGATAATTGGCGCCAATTTCGGGACGTTCGTCACACTGCGCATGCGCAGTGTGGGCGTAGTATGGAGGTCCTTTAGGACATGATTTCTTTTTGTTTTGGATGCAAATTTTGGGGATTGGGGGGCAAAATTTGTGTTTGGCCCTGGTTTTGTTGGAGTTAGCACCAGCTAAGTCTGGGTCATTGGTAAGTATAAAAAATATATAAATTACTATAAATTTTTTGACTTTCGTTAAGATAACTAATTGAGAAGATTTTTCTATTCATGTTCATCTCTCTATCCGTCATATACCGGGTCATCTGAACATACTAGTAGACTCCCTCCTCGGAATGGTCACTTGTTTCATTTGCATTGGACGCTCAACAAGTGAGTATTAGGACAGTTTTGCTACCAGTGGGATCATCCCATGATAGTTCGGTTTGCGACGCACCGGAACAATTAGTTACCATCATTTGTGTCACCATTCCCAGACCATTGAGCGCATGCAGTAGACGCTCTGCAGAATTCATGGGGATGAATGATAGGATACGCATATCCGCCAATTCATTTGATTCAGTAGATTATGTTTAAGTTTAAACAATCTCATTGTGAATCCTACTAGTAGCACCTCTTTTGTTACAGAAACCTTGGATCAGTATTCTCAAGTGTCTGTTATGGGATGCTCCCCAGAAACTTTCTCCATGAGAGGGTCTTCTTTCAGGGGAAGTTTTATTCTTCACATCTTCCACCCATAGTGGCATATTGGAGTCGGTTAGATGTGAGGGAACCAGCGCGGTTCCTATATTATTTGATAACTGGCACAGGAACAATTAAATATTGTGGGTGAGATTTTGATATGACTTTGAATTACCCTCCCTCCCCCCCCCCACCCCCCACCGCACACACGCACACACTCTACCTATGTGTTTAGAGGTAATTACTGGGCAAGACGTAGTTTTCTTCCCTCAAGCCTCATAAAATTTAATACATACATACTATGCATTTGGGTCATGTTCTATGGTGACCTCATTGGCGCATCCGCTTTTTAGTTGGATTTAGTTTCCTATGATTATTTGTTGATTTGTTATATACGAGTTAACTGGTATTCAGACGTTTACATGCTAAATATAAATGCTCTCGCGCATTATTTTATAAGGTTAATGCTTTATTGTATTTTGTGGACCTTGAAATTATAATCTATTTCGGGGGCGGTCCATGGCGGAGCCTGTTAATCATACCTACTTCCGGTTCTAGATCCAGGTTTCTATTATATCAGTACTCAATTCACATGTGTTTACGATCATAGATATCGGATAGTACATATTGGAGAGTGTTGTTACTCAAATTTATTGTACAGAGGCCGCCTGAGGATTACCTAGGAAGTGTGTTTTCTCTTCAGGGATCATTCAGTGTGGCTCGATTGGACATGTGCATGTTATATTTTATATCACTGGTTTTTGACGTATATGTGTACACCGTCTGCGGTGTACGTTATATAGTGGGCAATATTAATTACTAGGATCGTTGCTATAGCCTTAACTTCTGAAGTGGCATTAAGCACCATTTATTAATTATAAATTAATACCTCAGTGCCTGCTCGATGAATATTTATATTGTTTTTTGGTATTGGTCTTATTGATTCCAGAGCTCTCCCCTCTTTCTTTTGAAGATTCCTTCAAAAGAAAGTGTGGGGGGGTGGGGGGGGGGGTAATTTTTACCTCTTCTCTGGCTTAAAGGGTATGTAACTATGAAGGAAGCTGTTTTATCCGTAATTTTATCCTGCATTCAGCTGAAGTGTTATTGTATGGCGTATGTTTGTGGGGGATTTTCACTCATTCTCAGATACGCCATCCTAATTTTTGGGGCTAAATCCGGACAAGCCTTAAAAATTAGGAACTTGTTGCATCCTAAGTAGCATTGTCTTCATGCTTACAATAAGGAATTACTTAATTGGGCTCCCTATTTAGAGTATGTCTCCTCTATTACTGTACGGAGAAACCTACATGTAATTCCTAATTCTAATTTCCTTTCATCATGGATTGCAGGATTGGAACTATTTCAGAAGTCCTAGGCCTTCCACCTTTTTACGATTCAGCTAAGTCTGGGCCATTGGTACAGTTGAAAAATATTATAAATTCATAGTAATTTGTATATATTTTTATACTGTACCAATGACCCAGACATAGCTGGTGCTAACTCTTAAAATATAGGGCCAAACACAAATTTTGCCCCCCAATCCCCCAAATTTGCATCTAAAACTAAAGAAAACATGTCCTGAAAGGCCCTCCACACTTCGCCCCTACTGCGCATGCGCAGTATCAAGGACGTTCCGAAATTGGCGCCATTAATCATTCTAAGTTTGGCCCTTCATCAGTTAACATCTGACTGATCTTTGTGCTTATAAATCTCAGTTTAAATGATGCCAGACACATAAATATTAGTGAAATGGTGATTCTAAGGAGGATAGAGAAGGAGGAGAGGAAAAGAATGTGTGACAGAATATTATCAGGGCTGTAACTTAAAATTTTTTAATGAAATTATGTTAAGTTACCTATTTTCAAGGCAGCAGCCATTTTGTTGTCATTCTGATTATTTAGTTACACTGTTTTTTTAAGTGTTTTCCTCTCTCCCTGTCCTTTAAGTTCCCCCTTGCTATTCTCCCATGCTTTTGGCATAGTTTTTGTAATTATTATTACTAAATTTTCTTGGGAGTTTTAGCTGAATAACAGAATGAATTCTGTTCTTTCCCCATGTTTACGTCTTCACCTACGGGTGGTTAGGCGTTGTGTTCTGCATCTACCATCTGATGTTCTGCAGTTTCTTCCCTGGAAGTCTCTGTTTTGCATCAGATAGTGTATTTTTGGTAACTGATTTCGGGCCTGGGTGCCTGGAGTCTTATTTTAGTGTTTTTACACTCATTGTTTACATTTACAACAGCCCTCTGTGTGAGGGGGGGATTTCTAAAAAATAATATCTTGATGTTATTTTAATCATAACTAGATACATTATTATTGTTCGTAAGTGTTGAATAAATTGTTTAAAATATTTTTTAAATTTTTTGTCCACACTTAGGCTTGGGATCCATTGGGGCTCAATGTTACTTTTCAGAAACTTGGGCTGTTCTGAAAAAATATTTTTTCAAAATATTTTGATTTCAATTATTTTTTCTATATTAATGGATCATATTATTATTATGTATTTTGATTGCCAGGGGTTAGTGCGAGTACCAGGACTTGTTTTATTTTCACATTGAAAGGATATTGATCAATTGTTTTAAGAGGAAGTCTTCCTCTGACTTTATTATCATTCTATATGTGGTCAGTGTACTCGCATTAACTCCTGTTCTGTATCGTATGATTTCGATGACAATATGGGAAGCGTATGTCACGGTATGTTGTTGGGGATTTGGACACTCCGGTCCTTTCCCCGCAGGGTCACTCTACTTTATCACTTTCTATTTCAGACGATCAAGATTAGGGTGATGTATCTGTGATGTCTTCCAACAGTGTGCCTCCGTCGTCACAATTAATGAAGGGCTAGCGGAAAAGTGCTCATGTAAATACGCCAATTGCCTAAGAGGACCCTAGTAGGTTCGACGGCCTTTGACGTCCGCTAGCTCGCCCGGTGTAGCGTCCATTCACCGAATGGTTCGGCAGCCGGGTTCGTCCGTTGCGGTCTAGAAGGAATTTTGGGGTGATGCGAGCACTATAAATTAACCTAATGCACACCCAGTGACGGCGGATCGGAGGGAGAACGCAGGAAGCCTTTTAGTCCGGTTCATAGCTCGTTCCGGTCCATCCGGACGGCAAGCGAGAGAGGCCCCTCTCTCGTTCAACAACATCTGGCCCCTGATGTTGTGGTACAAAATGTGTCGTAAGCGGAGCATACGTCCGTCGCTCGGGACGCTCCATTGTATAGGCAGTCCACTGAGACTGCTAAGGCTTCCTCTTCTCGTCAGCGCACACGACCGCACCTTGGCTGCGTGACCGCCGATATATTACCAGCTTCGCCGATCAAGGATTCTTCGGCGACCAGGTCACACCATCCGGTAGCCAGGGACACGAGGCCTGCAGACTCCGGACGTTTGCATAGGAAGTGTGCGGGAATCAACGTACACGGAGCTTCCGGCGGCAATGCATCATAAGACCGCTACTGCACAGGCCTCGGGAACGGACGTGCTTTCCTTAATAGCACAGTTTATCGCAGCATCCCAGCATCAACTGAATCTGTCGCATATATTTTATCCGACGATGCTGGGTCGGGACGCTCCGCGGAAGCGGGTACGGACGTCTGAAAGTTTCATCCGGTCCGACGGGATACCGAAAGGGATTCGGAGGATTTCGAGCTTTCCCTTTCGGAACAACATATGCTGTTGTGTATGTCATCTGACTTGGTCTTCTACAGCTTCTTTCGTTGGACCAGAATGCTGCGATGCCGGATAAGAAACTGATAGCGTCGGTGGACTTAGAAATTTTTGGTTCGGTTCAGGGACATCGTCCCTCAGTTCCGACATAGTCCAATAATGTCACACAAACTTTCGAATTATTGAACGACGCTATATATATTATTATTTTATGCTTGCTAACCAAGCATTTCTGGTTTCTTGTTCGAAGAGTTATGGAGATGTCTTTCAAAAGTGTGCCTCTGTCGTCATAGTTAATGAAGAGTTAGCGGCAATAAGTGCTCATGGAATATGTCTATCGCCTACGGAGTGACATTCGCTAGCTCACCCGGTGTAGCGTACATTCATCGAATGGTTCGGCTGCCGGGTTCGTCTGTTGCGGTCTAGGAAGGAGATTTGGGTGATGCGAGCACTTTAATTACTTTAGTACTCACCCAGTGACGGCAGATTGAGGACAGATCGGAGGAAGCCTGTTAGTCCGGTTCCTGGCTTGTCCAGGTCCGTCCGGGCTGTGAGCGAGAGAGGTCCCTCTCTCGCCCAACAACATAGGGGACCGCATGTTGTGGTTCAGATATTTTACATTCGGAGCATATGTCCGTTGGTCGGGACGCTCCGTTATATTGACAGTCCGAAAGACTGTCTTTAATGCTTCCTCATCCTCACAGCAGGGCACACGACCGCACATTGGCTACGTGACCTCGAGTATCCGATCAGTTTCGGCATTCAGTGATTCCACGGCGAATAGGTCGCGCCATCCGGTAGCCAAGGGACACGAGGCCTATACACTCCGTTCGCTCGCATATTGGTAGTATGCACGGGGTAACGATCACGGAGCTTACAGCGGCAATGCATCGTAAGACCGCTTCTCCTCAGGCCTCAGTGACGGACGTGCTATCCGAGTTAGCACAGTTGTTTCGCAGCATCCCAGCAATTGACAGTTTCTCGGTCGAATCAGGAATTATCCGACGGCGCTGGGTCGGTGCGGTCCGCGGTTGCATCAGGTACGGACGACCGAACGCTTTATAGGGATCCGACAGGATGGCGAAAGGGATTCGAAAGATTTCGAGTTTTCCCTTTAGTAGTATCGGAAGATGCCTTTCATATCTTCTGGCATTATCTTCCAGTGATTATTATTTCGGACTTCAGTGCTGCGATCTTGGATAAGAGACTTATAGCGTCATTGGACTCGGATTTTTCGATTGGTTCAGGGACATTGTCCCTGACTTACCGACGCAGTCCAATATTGTCATTACAACATGTGTTTTATTTTTCGACGCTATATATATATATATACAAGCCTGCTACTAAGCATGATAGTTTAGTTTCTTGTCCGCGTTGCTCAGTTCTGCCATTTTATCATTTATACAAATAGTTTATTTTGGCAGAGCAGGGCATACCGAGAGTTCATATGCGTCTAGACGGTGTGATTAAAGACTGCATATATTCTTTTTCGCCGTTTATGTCTTTTCCAATTTCAATGTTGGGAACGACATTATGTATAGTAGACTTAACTTAGACGCTTTATTATACGTAATCCGCCTTACTGAGGCGTTATCATTACGTCTTCAAGAAAAGATTTACGGGATATTATTCTCAATGTAATTTCTTTTGAGGGCAGTAGTTTGTTCACGTATAACTCCGCCCTTCAGTGGCTGATTGGAGTTAGTTAGACGTGACGCAGCCCTAGCTACATCCACACGCGTGGATAGTAAGGTTAAGAACTCTCTCAGAGTCGCTTCGTTCTCGGAGGAGCTTCTCTTCGACGGCAACTTTTCAGCAATCCATGAATTGCTCGATTTACACGTTCTCTTGTCTATCTAGTGTTACAAGAGATTCAGACTGGGGCAAACATTCGGTGGTTGACTCAGAGAGTGCCGCCGCAGTTGCCGGACCCGAGTGTGGCTGTTATGACGGTTGCCAGTCAAACAGATTGGGATATAATACTGATCCCTACGGATTCGAAGTGCCAGGGTCTTTGGGTTCCGCAGTCTTTTAGCAATCAGTTTTCTTCCGCGGAATAATGTTTTTTAGGCTTGCTTTATGTCATTGCATGAACATTATTCAGAAACGCATGCCCAAATTCCTGTCCTTTAATTCGACAGTAGTGGCGTATCTCTGGAACCAGGGAGGCACTCTTTCGTTTCCGTTATTCAATTTAATGGAAAGAATCCGTCTGTTGGTTATAGTACACCAAGTTCAGTTTTGGTCCGTCATATTCCGGGTCGTCTGATTGTTTTATCGGACTCCCGTTCTCTTACGGGTCGCTTGTTGCTGTCAGAATGGACTCTCAACAAACAAGTATTCAATCAGATTTGCTATCTATGGGAGCGCCCAATGATGATTTATTTATGACACAGCTTGCTAATCAATTGCAGACGTATGTGTTGGCTTGTCCAGATCTCTGAGCTAATATTGTTAACGCTCTATTGATCTATAGGACGGAATGATCTTGGGTCACCTGTTTTACTATGAAAACAAGGGGATACCTCCTCCGGAGTTAGTAATTCTGAGCTGTTATTGGGATGGTTGTTTAGTGAGAAGTTTAGGTTTTTAAAATTCATTCAAGTCTTAGTTTTTAAAGTATAGCTTTTGAATATTGCATATGTCAACGGACATGATTATGCAATCCTCAGACACTTTTAGGAGTATAAGAGTCTCTATTCTCTAGACTTACTTTATTTATTGGCTTACTTTAAAAATTATTAGTATAAGGATTATATTGGATATTAATATAGTACATGGATGTATGAAGCTCAATTTTGGAAGGTGTTGTATCTTTCTAATTTATCATAAATAAGAAAGATACATGTAAGGCCTATTACTTCTTTTTCCCTACAGGGGATGACTCTATTTTATTTTATTGAGCGTATTCCATTTTGCTCTATGTCCTTGGCCCTCCAGCCTTTTTACTATTCAGCTATGTCTGGGTCATTGGTACAGTATAAAAATGTTAAAAAATTTATAGTAATTTATATATTTTTTATACTTACCAATGACCCAGACGGGGATGGCCCTCCCAGGAGTTGGGAACTCTTGCCTCCCCGCTGAGTACATAGCGCTTACCAGGCACTGGTTATTAGAATGATTAATGGCGCCAATTTCGGAACGTCCTTGACACTGCGCATGCGCAGTAGGGGCGAAGTGTGGAGGGCCTTTCAGGACATGTTTTCTTTAGTTTTAGATGCAAATTTTGGGGATTGGGGGGCAAAATTTGTGTTTGGCCCTATATTTTAAGAGTTAGCACCAGCTATGTCTGGGTCATTGGTAAGTATAAAAAATATATTAATTACTATAAATTTTTTAACTTTTCATACTTACCTATGGCCTAGATGGGGATGGCCCTCCCATGAGTGGGCACTCATACCTCCCTGCTGAATTGTTATGTAATACTCCCTTTTACAAAGAATGATGTTGGCACCAATTCCGGTCACTTCCTGTCGTCTGCGCATGCGCAGAGAGTAAATGTGTGGAGGGCCAGATACAGTTAAAACTAGAAGTCCTGTCATCAATTGCGCGCAAACACCTCGCCATTTAGCGCGTTTATCGGCGCGTTAGGTCATATGGAAAGGCTATCAAATTCTCTAAGCAGCCTATGCACAAGCAATGTTTCAGCCAATGGACCTCTGGGTTTAACCCGGAGGTCCATTGTCTGAAACATTGCTTGTGTTTGCTGTGAGTAATGGCAAGACTCTGTGGTAATTTGGATATTGTCAATAGGAAAATTGCGCGCAATTCCTGTGCGAAATTGTATCAAGATAAGCGCGCAATTCATGACAGGACTTCTAGTTTTAACTGTAGGACTTCTAATTTTTGGTTTTGCATGCAAATTTTGGGGACTGGGGGAGGGGGTGGGGGGGGGGGACAAAATTTGTGTTTGGCCCTCAATATTTTTGAGTTAGCACCAGCTAAGTCTGGGCCACAGGTAAGTATGAAAAATATACAAATTACTATGAATTTATAATTTTTTTTGGTATATATCTCTTTGGGAACAATATCTTCGTCAAGTTTGATGACGACTGTTATCCGATGAAAATTGACAGGACTTCTAGTTTTAACTGTACAGACTGTCAAAATGTACAAAAAAAAATCTCCATGTTTACAGACGTATTTATTACCCAGGCTTTGGTCATCTTTCTATGTTATCGTGATAAACTACACATTTAATCTCTTTATCTTGTTTGATTGAGCTCCATGAGCTCTGTCAAAAGAGAAAAAATAAATTAACCCTTTACCTAACACAGGCTATCAAAATTTATTATTTTATTCACTGTTTTTTAAAATATTTACAGTTAAAACTAAAAGTCCTGTCCTGAAATGCGCACAAATAGCACGTCGATATGCGCTTTAATCTACGCGATATGACCATAGTGAGGCTATCAAATTCTGTAAATATGGCCTGTGCACAAGCAATGTTTCAGCCAATGGACCTCCGGGTAACCCAGAGGTCCATTGGCAGAAACATTGCATGTGTTTGCTATGAGTAACCAGGAGAACCTGCCATGCTTTGGATGCCATTCGATATGGCAATTGCGCGCAATTCCAACAGGCACATTTTGTGACAGGACTTCTAGTTTTAACTGTAAAAAAAAATTCAACAAAACAATGTCAAGAGACCCCTCTTTGGAATGAGCTTGACAAGCTCGTTCAATGAGGGGTAACGTGATATGGTTTTGTTAATGTTTTAAAAAAAAATAGAAGTTCAATTGATTAATTTGTAAATGACATAGACGAGTGAGGCCGATTCATTGGGTAAAGGGTTAAAACCTCTGCATAATGATGTCAAAATTGAAATCCACAAATTTTTCCTGTTATACCAATCTGAATTGAAGCAGCTGTTCAGTCTTGTTTGGTAGAGCTGAGATGTGATAACACTGAATGGGTTAATTTCATTATACATGTAGTTGCATTTTTGGGAGTAATTTGCAGCTTGAAATTTTTATATTTTTGACATCAGTGTGGCGAGGGCTAAATGTCTGTATTGGAAGTCAGAGGTCGGGGTCAAGGTGCCAAGTGCCATGAACGGATATCTGCTGATTACAGAACCAAATGTAGAACTTGGTAACCAACCGTGTGTACCATGTGATAGTTGTTTTCTTGAGTTAAAATGGCAACTAAAGATCCGAGTCCTGTGTGGGAATACTATAATCTAAATGACCCGAAATCAAAATTGTGCACCTGCAATACAGTTGGAACCCTGTTAATTGAATAGCCACTTTGCCAATGAAAATTATTCAATCAGCAGGAGTATTCAATTAACAGGGATTGTGTCACTTTCTTGTATTCTAGAGATAAACTAAGCATATATTCTATTATATCTTGTTTGACAGAGCTCCATGAGCTCTGTCAAACAAGATATAATAGATTAAATGCCTGCATTGGATGTACTAAGGCCAAATAAGTCTACAAACAAAGGAAAACTGGGGCGAGTCAAGGTATTGTCTTGGCAGGGTACAAGATTTTTTATTCAATTAACAGGAGTTTACTCTATAACCTATATTAACAGGTGAAATTTGTACTGAAGGTATGGTAAATGGTTTTGTGTTGGGAAATTATATTCAATTAACAGGGTTATACAATTAAGAGGTATCCAAATAAGTGGGCTCCACTGTATTTGCAAAAGAGAAATAGCTTCTGAACACATAAAATACGAGCAACCTAATTTGACATATAGAGTCGAAGCACAAAGAGATTTAACCGAAGCTTAAAAAGTTACTGGATGAGAGATCGTCTGCAAGAAATCGGGGAAAACAGTCATCTGCAGTAAGTACTAAATTAAAGTTCGCCTGAATGTATGCACACACAACGTACAATGTAAACCCAGATGTGCTAGTGGTAAGATAGTTATATGAAATATATACCAGGTAAGAGTTTTAATGCAAAATTCTACGCTAAAATCATCTCCGAACCCCTTGCCATACATTGCGTGTATATTTTCATTTATAGCACAAAAGCACATGGAGATACGTTTTGTATATGCACTGATCGAAGGGGAATAATTCTCTTTTTCTATAGACACCTATGAAGTAATGGTTACAATACTCTAAAAGATTTGCATTGGTGACAGTGTTAAAATTTTCCTGTCTCCAAATCTCATCAAGCTTATAACAGTACAGTGGAGCCCACTTAATTGGATATCTCTTAATTGTATATCCCTGTTAATTGAATATAATTTTCAAACACAAAACCATTTACCATACCTTTAGTACAAATTTGATCTGTTAATTGCATATGGGTTGTAGAGTAAACTCCTGTTAATTGTATATAAATTTTTGTAATATGTCGGAAAAATTACTGTGACACCCACCAAATTCCCCTTATTTATCAACCTTTTGGGTCTCACTACATCCAATACAGGCATTTATTCTATTATATTTTGTTTGACAGAGCTCTATGAGCTCTGTCAAACAAGATTTAATAGAATAAATGCTCAGTTTACCTCCAGAACACAGGAAACTAACCGAATCCCTTTCAATTGTATACTCCTGTTTATTGAATAATTTTCACTGGCAAAATGGATATTCAGTTAAGAGGATTCTACTGTACTTGAAAATCATGGTCAGTCCAAAAAGTGCTTAACTTTGATTTTCTGATGCCCTGAAATTAAGAATTTTGAATTATGGACAACCAATAAATTCAAATTCACCAAGAAAAAGACGTTCTGAGACTATCATTTTATACTTGAACATGAGTTCATTGGTTCTTCACTTCCAAATTCCCCAAATTAATTGAGAATGCATAAAGTAGAAAAAAAAATGTAACCGAAACCAAAACCTGGGTCTTCACCTCCCCCCCCCCCCCCCCCCCCCCCCCCCCCCCCCCCCCAAACCGAAACTTAAATCAAAGTGAAAAAATCACGACTGCAAATCTCTAATAGTTTGATGAAGTCGGTGCATGGGCTGGTGGATGGACTAGGGATGGGTGGGCATCACCTTTCTTGTTAGTGTGATAACTTCAACAAATATTAATGGATTCGTTCAGTATTTGCTATGTGAGACTTTTTTAACAATATCTTGAACGAGTTCGAAAACCTGTGCAGTTTGGCCATACTGAGTGTATTTATGGCCATTAATTAGTTAACTTTTTCATGTTTTCAGCTTGTTAGCATGATAACTTGAACAAATATCAATGAATGTGGTCAATATTTGGTATGTGAGACTTTTTTAACAATATCTTTAACTCTTTACCCAACGCAGACAATATCAAAATTTATTATTTTAAATATAATTTTTTTAAATTTTAAAAAAAATTTCTACAAACTCATATCATGTGACCCCCTCATTGGAACGAGCTCAATGAGCTCGTTCAAATGAGGGGGTCACATGATATGGTTTTGTTGAAATATTTTGCAAAAATTTAATTTTTTCAACTGCTCAGTTTGCATATTACGTGGGCGGATGCGGGCGATTCGTTAGGTAAAGGGTTAACGAGTTCGAAAACCTGCGCAGTTTGGCCATACTGATTGTATTTAAGGCCATTAATTAGTTAATTTTTTCATGTTTTCAGCTCGTTAGCAAGATAACTTAAACAAATATCAATGAATGTGGTCAATATTTGGTATGTGAGACTTGATTAACAATGTTTTTAATGAGTCTGAAAACAGGTATGGTGCTGCCTTACTGAATAGAGTTATGGCTCTCAATTAGTTAATTCTTGCTTGTTTTCAACGAGTTAGTGCGATAACTTGAACGGATATCAATGGTTTTGATTTTGTTTTAATGGCAAGCCTCACAGGTGCTAAAAAACTCTACCCCGCCACACTTAACAGGTGAAATTTGTGCTTATTTCAAGTTATTTGGGAACATTCCTTAATTTGGAGGCATGGTAAAAGCCATAAATGTTAGCTAATTCAGAGGCCTGTTTTAGTAGGGCTATTATTTTTTCATACATGTGACAGTATTCAATTACAGTGGAGACCACTTCAGGCTTGACAATTGGGGCAACCTATAGGACGGGTTGCCTATAGGTTACGCAAAAAGATTTTTGGGAGACCTCTTTAGAGGTTAACCAAAAAATAGTTTCATAATTGGAGGTTTGATTGGAAGGTAATGACATAAGAAGACATGTAACAATGATAAAAGATAAATTATTATAAATCATAATGACTTTTATTTCTCAACAAAATTCACATCCCCAAATCTGCCAATTATAATGGTTAACCAAGAGGTTAAGCCTTTACCTAACAAAATGGCAAAAATGCCAAGAAAATTAGCCCAAGTGTGGCTTACACAACCTCACACATCATGGCAATTTCTCAATAAATCCATACCAATATGGATATCATTGGAACCAGCTGAATCAGCTGGTTCCAAGGATATCCATATTTGTATGCTTCTATTGAAAATTTGAGACAAAGGTTTTAATCATGAAGTTCAGGATATTTGGGGGAAAGCTATGTGAGGTAAAGGGTTAACCCCCCAAAATTGGGGCAAAAGATCAAAAGGTTAATGAACATGTGATGGGGCAACCTTCAAATGGGTCCACCAAATTCTGAATTATCAAGCCCTGCCACTTAATTGGATATCTCTAAACTGAATAACCCTGTTAATTGAATATAATTTTCCAACACAAAACCATTTACCATATCTCCAGTACAAATTTGGCCTGTTAATTGAATATAGGTTATAGAGTAAACTCCTGTTAATTGACTAAACAATCTTGTAACCTGTCGAGAAATTACCCTGACTCTCCCCAGTTTTCCTTTGTTTATAAACCTATTTGGCCTCCGTACATCAATACAGGCTTCTAATCTATTATATCTTGTTTGACAGAGCTCATGGAGCTCTGTCAAACAAGATATAATAGAATAAATGCTAAGTTTATCTCTAGAATTCAGGAAAGTGACACAATCCCTGTTAATTGAATACTCCCTTTAATTGAATATTTGTAATTGGCAAAGTGGCTATTCAATTAACAGGGTTCCACTGTACTTACAATTTTTGGACTTTTGGCGAGCAGCAGGTGCACATGACTGATTGCTCACATCTCCATGAGAGCCCTGGTATGATTATTTTCACAATAAATCTCCAGAGACAGATGTTCAGCTCTTACACAATTACAATTTTACAGCATTCAGTAAGTACCAGTAATAGTGTAGACTGTGTAGTGCTTTCTGTTTAATTTTTAGTATACATGACAAGATTCGGTAAAATAGTACTCTGAAGTTATATCCATTAATGATGTTTCTCATACCTGTTGGGCTGCACGGTATATTGATAAACCGATATATACCGATATTCAAACCAACATCGATTGAATACTGATGTAATTACAAAAATATTGGTTTAGGCCCCACAAAGTAGAGCTTCTGTTTCTCCGGCCATTATTTGTAAAATTGCATGCGGGTGAGCGCTTTTTTATTTTTTTTTTATTTTTGTAATTATTTCTTTGCCATGAAAAGTTCAAGTTTTTCGTTTATGTTTTAGGCCTCGTAATCTACAGAATAGCATGGGTGGTGGTGTATTTCATCCCTTGAGAGCAAGAAGGCTTTCCAATGCTAAAGTATTGAAAAGCCTTGTTGCACCCAAGGGACAAATTTATCAGTTTTTTAACTTTGGTAAAACATCAGTCATATACCTTATAATTTTATTTTTTTAAATTTTACATTGGTTATAAAAAGATAGCATACGGCAGCCAAAAGGACTATGCGGGAGGGCCTGAGAAACAGATTTTTTATTTTTTTAGGCCTTATCGTCATTATTTGTTCACCCACAATTTAATTTTCAAGATGTCTTGAGCTTTTTAACTATAGCCCCAGTTGAATAATATTATCCCTTTATCCAAGGAATCGTCTGCTTGTTCCCTCGTAATATACAAATTCAGAGTTGAAAAAATAATTTTCAAAAATTCCAACAAAACCACATGATATAGTTTTGTTGAAATCTTTAGGGAAAATCTGATAAACTAATTTTGAAAATAATAAATTTTGATATCGTCTGCGTTGGGTAAAGGTTTTTCGAACCACATCATCAAGGCATGCTAATTCCTTCTCACTGTGATGCCTCAAGTCTCGATTGTGGCACTTCTGTTCATATATCTGAACAGTTTTCGATATACCAGTATACCACATCATTTTTTTGAATACCGATACCATTATTCAGTTTTGAATATCGTGCGGCCCTACAGACCAGCATAGCAAATCTTGATGAAATGCAAGTGTTTGCTATTTTATTTCATTATGAATTATTTAAAAGCTAAAAAACAAAAATGTTATGATTCTCAGGCAATCTCTCACTAAAAAAGTGAACCCCTCTCACTAAAAGTGAACCCCTCTCACTAAAAGTGAATCCCTCTCAGTGAACATTCTTATTGCCTTGCAGTATCTTCCTATATTCATCTGCAGACTCGCAATTTGGATTTTTTTTTTTTAAAGACGCACAACAGTTTTATTTTTTAAAATTATTAAAATGAGTTTATTTAATTATGCACTTTATATATATTATGTGTGTGAAAAGACAGCAGAAGCCTCTCCTTCCATGCTCACTGTAGCGATATAATCATATGCAATAAAAAATTAATTTTGAGGAAAGGAATGCCTGAGAATCAATTAATTTATTTTGTGTTGCCAAACAGGCCTGGTATTTTCAGGAGAGCGATTTATTCGCTCACCTACTGCTCGCCTTAAAAAAACTGAGGAGGGCGAAAAATAGCCCCCTAGCCTTAGAAAATAATGTTTACCACAACAGCCTATTCCTAAAACCCACAGGTTTTCATATCTCTGCTATGTTAGTGGTCTCTGCAATATGGCCACACTGCCCCTCCCACACCTCCGGGCCTTACCAAGGCCCGGAGGTGTGGGAGGGGACATGTAGCTGTCTCACAGAGACTACCTGGTTAGTAGCATCAAATAAAATGTACAAAGCCCACTAGGCAGAATTCAATTATAGTACAACTTCATTTTGCCACTTTTAGCTTTTGTAAGCTCGATGAGAGCTAATCGCTCCCATAGGCCATGTGAGGAGAGCGATTTTTAGCCCTCTTGCATTTTTAAGAATGCCAGGCCTGGCCAAAGATATACCCTGTTGAATGTTAGAATAACTTCAACATTATTCTTGGATGTATTGCTTAAGAGGCTTCATGGATTCGCTCTCTTTATATTTTTGTTGTAGAAGATGCAAATGTTAAAAACTTATGTAGAGACATCGACAAGACAATGAAAACTCTGCTGCAGATGAAAGAAAACTTTAATCTGAATGCAGAAATGGGCTTGTTACTACAGCCATTGAGAAGTGAAAATGCTGATCTCAGAAGGTAAAGTTATAATAAATTTGTGAACCCTGGTGTACAGTAAAGTTGTGTGGAAAGCCACTTCTCTACAGGTCCACGGTGAATGTGTTTGAGCAGGGAAAAAGTGAAGCATTATTTCCTCACTGACATCTGTGGGAGTAACGATTCAGTGCTCTTTATTTCCTTTCAAGAGTGGTCTGTGGCTTTAATACTTTGCATATCATTTCCAAGGAATTGTCGTTCATCGTTGCTACAATAAAATAATTCTGCTCTTGAAAAATGTTTTAAAAATCCATGTGGATATTTTTAAAATAAAAAGGACATGACTGTTGTGATGAATTTATCGAAAAGAGATAAAAATTGAAAATACCTTTATTACACCTCCGTTCTATGAAATCCCCAATCGTACAGCAACACTAAAACATGCGGAAAATAAAAAGCTGTTCTGCGCATATGTGCGGAATGGAAATCGTTGACAGACTATATTTTTATACTGTACCAATGACCCAGACTTAGCTGGTGCTAACTCTAACAAAACCAGGGCCAAACACAAATTTTGCCCCCCAATCCCCAAAATTTGCATCCAAAACAAAAAGAAATCATGTCCTAAAGGACCTCCATACTACGCCTCTACTGCGCATGCGCAGTGACGCAGACGTCCCGAAATTGGCGCCAATTATCATTCTCTGTTTGGCCCTTCATCAGTCAACATCTCACTGATCTTTGTGCTTGTAAATCTCAGTTTAAAGGATGCCAGACACGTAATTTTTGGAGAAAATGTGATTCTAAGGAGGATAGAAGGAGGAGAGGAAAAAGAAGTGACAAAAAATAATCAGGGCTGTACTTAAAATTTTTTGATGAAATTATGTTAAGTTGCCTATTTTCGAGGCATGGGCCTCTTGTTGTCATTCTTGCTAAATGTTGCACTGCTTATTCAGTGTTTCCTCTCCCCTAGCCTTCTAAAGTCCCCCCTTGCAATTCTCCCATGCTTTTGGCATATTTTTGAGAAAGTTCATTTCTAAAATTTCTGGGAGAGTTGCTTGGTTACAGAATGTTTTCTGTTATTTTCCCCATAGTTACGTTTTCACCCATGGGTGTATAACGTTGTGTTCTGCATCTTCCATCTGATGTTCTGCAGATTCTCCCCTGGGAGTCTCTGTTTTGCATCAGATAGAGTGTAATTTTGATGACTGATTCCGGGCCAGTTTTTTCAGTGCCTGGAGTCATGTTTTCTGGTGTTTTACACTGTTTGTTTACATTGGCAACAGCCTTTTTTGAGGGGGGCTGTTTGCCTTTGCTGTAGTTTATCTCACTATAAGATACATTTATATTATCCGTAAGTGTCTCATTAATTATTTAATATAAATTTAAAATTTTTGACCACACTTTGCCATCGGATCCATCGGGGCTCAACGTTACTTTTCAGCAACTTGGGCTTCGCTGAAAAAATATTTTTTCAAAATTATTTTGATTTGCAATTGTTTTTTCATTTATTAATGGATCATGTTATTATGTATCTTTGTGTCAGGGGTTTTTGCGAGTAACTAGGACTTGTTGTTGTCCTTTCACAATGAAGGGACATTGTTCAAATTGTAATAGGAAGAAATCTTCCTCTGACTTTCATGATCATTGTATTAATTGTAGTCAGTGTTCTCGCATTAATCCCTGTCCTATATGTGAATATTGGGATGAGAAACATTGGAAATGTGTGTCACGATATGTTGTTTCTGGAGAAAGGGCTATGCTGGCTCTTTCTCCGCAAGGTCACTCTACTCTCTCAGTTTCTATTTCAGAGGAACAAGAACAGGGTGATGTTTCCATGTTATCTTCTACAAGTGTGCGTCCGTCGTCACAAATGAATTCAGAGCTAGCGGCAAAAGTGCTCATGGAGATTAGACAAATGTCGTCCGCTAGCTCGCCCGGTGTAGCGTCCATTCACCGAATGGTTCAGCAGCCGGGTTCGTCAGATGCGGTCCAGGAGGAAATTTTGGGTGATGCGAGCACTATAAACATAATAGATGCACACCCAGTGACGGCGGATAGTAAGCGAGAATGGAGGAAGCCTTTGAGTCCAGTTCCTAGCTCGTCCAGGTCCAGCCGGGCCGCGAGCGAGAGAGGCCCCTCTCTCGTACAACAACATCTGGGACCAGATGTTGTGGTACAAAATGTGTCTTTAGCGGAGCATACGTCCGTCGCTCGGGACGCTCCGTTGTATAAGCAGTCCGCGGAGACTGTTAAGGCTTCCTCTTCTCGTCAGCGCACACGACCGCACCTTGGCTGCGTGACCGCCGATATATTGCCAGCTTCGCCGATCAAGGATTCTTCGGCGACCAGGTCACACCATCCGGCAGCCAGGGATTCGAGACCGATGGACTCCGGACGTTCGCATAGGAAAAGTATGCGGGAGCCATCTGATGCGGAGCTGCCCTCGGCGAAGCAGCGAAAGACTGCGCGTCCGCAGGTCTCGACGCCGGACATTCTTGTGCAGATAGCACAGCTTATCGCAGCATCCCAGCAGCCGACAGAAACGGTGTCGGATCGAGAATTATCCGACGGCGCTGGGTCGGTACGCTCCGCCGAAGCATCGGGGGCGGACGACCGGGAACATCATGAGGTCCGACCGGATGGTGAAAGGGATACGGATGACTTGGAGCTATCCCTTTCGGAACAACATAAAGCTGCCGTGGACTTCATCCGGCACTTTCTCCCTCAAGTTGTTCCGTCGGGCCAGACTGCTGCGGTTCCGGACAAGAGGATTATAGCGTCATTGGACTCTGAATTTTTTGAGCGGTTCAGGGACATCGCTCCAGAGTTTCCGTCGCAGTCCAATAATGTTGCAAGAACATTTGAATTATTGAACGACGCTATATTTAAACTTGCTTCCAAGACGGGGAAAGCAGGTTTCTTGTCCGCTAATACTCTCAACCTGCCTTTCATTAATGCAAGGAATAAATTCGATACGGCAGGACAGGGTATCCCGAGAGTTCCTCTGCGTATGGACGACGAGGCGGAAGACTTAGAGCTATCATTACCGTCGTCGGCTTCTATTCCAACCGCGGTGTTGGAAACAGCTATTGCGTCTGTTATAACAGAGCCAATTTAGATGCCTTATCTTACGCAGATCACCTTACTAAGGCGTTATCACTGCGCCTTCAAGGGAAAGAGTTTCAGGATATACAATCCTCTTTAAGACTTCTTTCAAGGGCAGTAGCTTATCCCACGTGTAACTCCGCCCTTTCAGTGGCAAATCTGGAGTTGGTTAGACGTGACGCAGCCCTAGCTACATCCACACTAGTGGATACTAAGGTGAAGAACTCTCTTAGAGTCGCTTCGGTCTCAGGAGAACTTCTCTTTGACGGCAAGCTTTCTGCTATTTATGATAAAATTACAAAGAAAACTTCGGATTCTTTGTTGTTCAAATCTGCTTCTAAGAAGTCGGATACAGCAGACAAGAATAAGTCAGGCACTTCTGGGTCTAATGCGCCCAAGAGAGGTTCCGGTGCGTCCTCTTGGTCTTATTCGAGAGACCGTCAGGGTAGCGACTCTCGTTCGGGACGTCCTTCACGCCGGGACAATCGGTCGGACGCCCCGAGGTCGACGGAGCGAGGTGCGGGTCGTGGAGGACGTGGTTTCTCCTACCGCAGGCCTCGCAGGTCCAGGAGGTGATGGCTTAAACCTCTATCGCGTACCGGTTGGCGGAAGGTTGTCGAGCTTTTCACAAGAATGGGCGTCGATTACGGATGACCCTTGGGTGAGAGGAGTGACTTCGGAAGGTCTAAAGATATCCTTCAAACGAAAGCCTCCATTAACTCGAAGTCCAAAGTGGACTCATCTTCCGTCAAATACGCAGAAAAGAGACGCTCTGTTATCAGAGGTGCAGTCTCTTTTAATGAAGAACGTGGTAGAGGTCGTAGAAAACCAGGAATCTCCGGGATTCTACAGCCATCTGTTTCTGGTTCCGAAACCAGACGGCTCGTTCTGTCCAGTCATAGATTTGAGCTGGATAAACAAGCTGATCGTCGCTCCGAAGTTTTATATGGAGACGATTCGGTCGGTCAGAGCGAGTATTCGGGTGAACGATTATGCAACAAGCATAGATCTCAAAGATGCGTACTTTCACGTCATGGTACATCCGACATTCCGAAAGTACCTACGCTTCGCAGTCCTAGGAGTGGTGTATCAATTCCGGGCGATGTGCTTCGGATTGAATCTAGCACCCTGGGCTTTCACTCGGGTAATGAACTCGGTAATGATCTATTTCCGAGCTCATTCATCTGCGGTAACGTCGGCCTACCTGGACGACATTCTTCAGAGGTACGGCAACGAGTTAACGCTTCAGAACGATGTTCAGAATATTCTTCTATTGCTCCGACGTCTCGGTTTTATAGTAAACGAGGAGAAGTCGGATCTGGTGCCGTCCAAGTCATTCACTCATCTGGGAATGAGCTTCGAGACGCACAACAATCTCGTTCGTCTGCCGTTAACCAGAGCGAAATTAGTCAGTTGTTACGCTCGCTATTGTCTGCACGCAGACAAAGTCACAGCGAGAGAATTTATGAGACTGATAGGTCTGTGCGGAGCCGCCGCGGATCTCATTCCGATGGGGCGGTTACGCACACGTCCTCTTCAAATTTTCTTGACTCAGAATTGGAGTGTGAAAATTCATTCGCTCGATGTAGACGTTCTCTTGTCAGATCAAGTGAAACAAGAGATTCAGACTTGGGCAAACATTCAGTGGTTAACTCAGGGAGTTCCGCTGCAGTTGCCGGATCCGAGTTTTACCGTTATGACGGATGCCAGTCAAACAGGTTGGGGTGCATCATTAATCCCAACGGATTCGAGATGCCAGGGTCTTTGGGATCCGCAATTCCTGTGCAAGCACATAAACATCAAGGAAATGATGTCAATTTGGCTTGCGTTACGTCACTGGATGGACATTATTCACAATGCTCATGTCCAAATCCTATCCGACAATACGACAGTAGTGGTGTATATACGGAATCAGGGAGGCACTCATTCAGTTCCGTTGTTCAATCTAACGGAAAGAATCCTTCTGTTTGCGCTAGAACATCACGTTCTTCTTTCGGTCCGTCACATACCGGGTCGTCTGAATGTGCTAGCAGACTCCCTTTCACGAAAGGGTCGCTTGTTGCCGTCGGAGTGGACTCTCAACAAACAAGTATTCAATCAGATTTGCTACCAATGGGAACGGCCAATGATAGACTTATTTGCGACACATCTCAACAATCAGTTGCAGACGTATGTGTCTCCGTGTCCGGATCCAAGAGCATTTGCAGTAGACGCTCTGTCGATCCCTTGGGACGGAATGATAGGATATGCGTATCCTCCAGTGCCTTTAATTCAACAAGTATTGCTAAAGATAAAACAATCTCAATGCAAGATTCTGTTGGTAGCATCTCTGTCGCCACAGAGACCGTGGATAAATCTACTCAGGTGTCTGTTGTGGGACCTACCGCGAAAGCTTCCTCCACGGGAGGATCTTCTTTCGCAGGGGAAATCGCGCCAACTCCATCACAACCCGCAAGGTCTCAACCTTCACGTTTTTCCGTTGTGCGGTCCTTCTTGCATGGCAAACACTTTACAGGACGAGCAGTGGACGCGATTTCTAACTGTAGGAGGACCTCCTCTTCGCTAATCTATGCGGCTAAGTGGAAGGTTTTTCGTCGTTGGTGTAGGGATCATTCTGTAGATATATTCGATCCCTCTATACCAGACATTGCAAACTTTCTAGTATACTTGTTTGACGAAATCAAACTGCAGCCTGTTACTATAAAGGGTTATAGATCTATGTTATCTGATACCTATGCACATCATGATAGTTTACAAATTCGATCTAATATCTCTTTATCTAAGTTGGTTAGAAACTTTTCGATAAATAGACCCAGAACTCTTAGATTAATTCCTAAGTGGAATTTAGCTTGGGTTCTTCTTAAATTGAAGGAAAAGCCATTTGAACCTCTTGGGACAGTAGATTTCAAATTCTTATCTTATAAGACAGCTTTTCTCTTAGCTTTCTCTTCTGCTAGAAGAGTCAGTGAACTTCATGCACTATCGGTGGATGATTCTCACTATCATAGTGTCGGGAACACTATCACCTTCACTACTAATGTGGGTTTTTTAGCTAAGAATCAGGCTCCTAATATATATCCGGAACCTATTGTTATTAAGGCTCTTCCGTCTTCAGACGGGCGTAGGCCTTTACTCTGTCCTGTTAGAGCGTTATGTATCTATAAACAGAGATCTCAGTTTATCAGAAAGGGACGGAAACGTTTCTTTCTGTCTTTGATGCCTAATAGAAAGGACATTTCGGTCCATTCTATTGCTTGATGGATTCAATTAACTATCCGTACTGCTTATGAAAATTTATCTTCTTCTCAGCAGTCTGTGCTTAAGATTTCTGCTCATGAAGTAAGAGCTCTTTCTACTTCCTGGGCTTATGCTAATAGTGTTGCTATTACAGATTTAATGAAGGCTGCTTATTGGTCTCAGCCATCCACATTTACGAATTTTTATCTCAGAAATATTGAGTCCATTTCTGGAGACCTGCATTGTTTAGGTCCGTTATCTGTTGCTCAGAATGTCGTCCTCTAAACAGTTGCAACTATAGTTATGCAGGCTTTCTGTTCCGGCAGTGACTCCGTCCAGCTGCCCTCTTCGCTCTGGGCTATTTGACCCAGCGCAAGGGGAAGGGGGGGGGGGGGGGGGTGTTCCCTTAGGTCACCTGCTTTATAGTGAAAAGCAAGGGAATGCCTCCTCCAAGTCAGTATTTCTGAGTCGCTTCCGGGATGGTTTTAAAGTGTAATATTAATGTTAAAATTCATTCATGTCTTATTTTTAAAGTGTAGCTCGGTGTGAAGCATTTGTATATGTCAAGTGTCAAACGGGCTTTAATATACAATACTCGGACACTTTTAAATGACTATAAAGAGTCTCAATTCTCTGGACTACTTTATTTATTGGCTTACTTTAAAAATAATTAGTATAAGGGATATACTGGATGTTAATAGAGAACATGAATGTTATTGTGCTCAATTATTAAGGGTAGTGTATCTTTCTAATTTAATATTAAATAAGAAAGATACATGTAAAGCCTAATACTCCTTTTCTCCATAAGGGGTTACCTCTTTACTATATAGTTGAGCTTATTGGATTTTCCTCTATGTCCTAGGCCCTCCAGCCTGTTTACTATTCAGCTAAGTCTGGGTCATTGGTACAGTATAAAAATGTTAAAACATTTATAGTAATTTATATATTTTTTTTTACTTACCAATGACCCAGACGGGGATGGCCCTCCCTGGAGTTGGGAACTCTTGCCTCCCCGCTGAGTACATAGCGCTGACCAGGCACTGCCAGTAAGAATGATAATTGGCGCCAATTTCGGGACGTCTGCGTCACTGCGCATGCACAGTAGAGGCGTAGTATGGAGGTCCTTTAGGACATGATTTCTTTTTGTTTTGGATGCAAATTTTGGGGATTGGGGGGCAAAATTTGTGTTTGGCCCTGGTTTTGTTAGAGTTAGCACTAGCTAAGTCTGGGTCATTGGTAAGTATAAAAAATATATAAATTACTATAAATTTTTTAACTTTTAAATAAAAGTGAAATTTTAGTGGAATTTTCTACAAATCGTGTCAAATGAATTGCCGAGTTTCCTTCTAATAATTGTTTTATAGACGTGAAGGCATGTAATAAACACAGAACAACACATGCGTGTGAATGGGTTAATCGATATGGCACTTGTGTCATCGCAAAAGGATAAAACGCGAGCTCGAGCTCTCATTCTATCCTTCCACGCTAGCACTCGTGCCATATCGATTAACCCATTCACACGCATGTGTTGTTCAGTGTTTATTACATGCCTTCACGTCTATAAAACAATTATTAGAAGGAAACTCGGCAATTCATTTGACAACTATTAACACAGACAACACATTTTATCGCCTAGAACACATTGGATCTCGGAGGATGATTTTCAGCAATCGCTAGCAATTCAAATTGTAATTTCATTGTACGATTTGTAGAAAATTCCAGTAAAATTTCGCTTCTATTTAAAAATAGTCTGTCGTTTCGTTCTGTGTATTTCTTGCTATTTTGTAAAATTAACATTTGTCTGGATGTATTAAAAAATAAATAGGTTGGACATGTTCAAATGTAATATAAAACATACAAAATGAAGCAAATGCTCCTGTTCAAGTTTCAAAATCGCACATGTATTCTCTTTAAAAATGCATATTTTTTACCCAAATCGCAGTTAATTGGACCAAATTCTTATTGTTGAATCACATTGACCTGGATTCAACTTACTATAAGTTGACTGCACTCTTCACACAGGGGACTTGGACCGAAACTGTTTAGTACCACATTTTTTAGCCATTCTGTATATTTTTTAGTGCCAAGCCAATGGGAGTGGAGGAGAGGGGAGGGGATGTACTTCACTGTCAGATCCAAATAAATTGATTGAGTTTTGAAAATTGAACCGGCAATTATTTCAAGAGTGAACCAACAATTGGTCATGGATAAATTGTGACAGGACAAAGCAAGTTCTAATGAAATCCTTGGTAGGCAATAGAGTAGTAACTAAGTTATATCTATGACACTGATTCAACTAATGATCTGGCTGAGGGAGCGCGGTGGCTCAGTAGGTAGAGGTGCAGGCTGCAAGCCGTGAGGTCCTCGGTTCGAATCCCACCTGCGACAACCGCGTTGTGTCCTTGGGCAAGACACTTCATCTCCATTGCCCGCGTGGGGGCACGTCGATGGTACGCATGTCTTCAACCAATCTAACCCTGCCTATGCTGCAGTGCAGAGTTACGATGTTGGGGAGCTGGCAGCTGCTCGTCGTTGCTCGGTGGTTCTCTCCGGGTACTCCGGCTTCCTCCACCCGTAAAACTGTCACGGTCATGATTAGCCATTGTGCATAAATATGTGACCTTAAACATCAATAAATAAATAATAATAATGATCTGGCTGAATGATGTTGGTACATTCAGGCCTGAAAATAAGGCATCTGACATTTGCAGAATGAGGTCCCCAGAGGGTGAATTTGACCTTGCTATCCCATACAGTGGGCCAATTTATCCTCTGGGTACCTCGTTTTATTTAGTTTTGAGACCCTGATTCAGATTGAGGTTCACAGAGGGTTAATTTAGTGAGCAGGGTAGCATCACTAAATGCTGTGCAGGGTAGCATCACTAAATTCACCCTCTGGGGACCTAATTTTGCAGGTGTCAGTCTGCTTATTTTCTGGCCTGGGTACATTTACCTGTTGTACTTGGATAATATAGATGAATCGACTAATTACTGTTAATCCACTGGGCTTAGTGAGTAAGCCAGAAAATAAGCAGACTGTCATTTGCAAAATGAGGTCACCAGAGGGTGAATTTAGTGATGCCACCCTGCATAGCAGGGTGGCATCACTAAATTTACCCCCTGTGAACCTCAATCTAAATCAGGGTCTCAAAACTAAACAGAAAGAGGTACCCAGAGGATAAATTAGCCCACTGTATGGGATTGCATCATCAAATTCACCCTCCGGGGACCTCATTCTGCAAATGTCAGACTGCTTATTTTCAGGCCTGTTAGTGAGTCGCAAGTGTTTACAAAAGGCAGTACAGTAGAACCCTGTTAATTGAAGAGCCCTTTGCCAATGAAAATTATTCAATTAACAGGAGTATTCAATTAACAGGGATAAAGTCACTTTCCTGTATTCTAGAGATGAAATTAACATTTATTCTATGATATCTTGTTTGACAGAGCTCCATGAGCTCTGTCAAACAAGATATAATAGATTAAATGCCTGTATTCGATGAACTGACTCAAAATAGGTCTATAAACAAAGAAAAACTGGGGAGAGTCAGGGTAATTTCTCGGCAGGTTACAAGATTTTTTATTCAATTAACAGGAGTTTACTGTATAACCTATATTCAGTTAACATATCAAATTTGTAGCGGAGGTATGGTAAATAGTTTTGTGTTGGGGAATTATATTCAATTAACAGGGTTATTCATTTAAGAGATATCCAGTTAAGTGGGCTCCACTGTATTTAATAAGATAAATACGTCAAATCATCGTGAGTCACTCGCAACAGTATGAATATTTATCTAATTAATTGCAGCCTTTTGTAAAGTTGATATTAAACCTGCAATGTTTTATTGATGAAAAAACAGTGCCTCATTACCATTCACTGAAATTAATGTTGAAAGATTGTCCAAACTTAATTTCCATTACCTTATTGGCTAAAGAAGTAACTGATAATAAAAAAGTAATTTATGAGAACAATCTGTGGCCAAATATGCTTTAGATATCAAAACTAATCAAGGTGCTGTGACAGGGCTGCATGCAGGAAAATGCCAGCACTGTCGGCATTTTTAGGTCAACTTTGGCTAAGCCAAATTTGAGCTTATGCCATGGCCAGTCGTCCGTCGTCTGTCGTCCGTCTGTCTGTCCATCAACAATTCAATACGGCTCGGGCTAGAGGCCGTATTTATGAACCGATCTTTACGAAACTTCTTGGGTACCTTTGTTATGACTGTGGGACGAGAACGAGTGTTTTTGGGTCTGATCTGAAATTCAGGTTGGCCGCCAGCCGCCATTTTGTACCGACGATGCAGAGATCTGTTTTTTGTACAGAACTTCCATATGAAATGATTTGAATACTTTTTTGTATGAATGTTTAGTACCATGGGATACATCACCTATAATACAGGTTTTTTTCTCATACGTAAATTATGCGAATCAGACTAACTTTGATGTATTTAGTGTTACTTTCAGCACTGTAAGTGTAAATGCCAATACGGCCCGAGCTAGAGGCTGTATTTATAAACCGATCTTTACGAAACTTCTTGGGTACCTTTGGTATCACCGTGGGACAAGAACAAGTGTTTTGGGGTGAAATTCAAGATGGCCGATGGCAGCCATTTTGTACAAAATTAGGTGCAATCGGATTTTTGCACAGAACTTCCATATGAAAGTGCTGACTTGAATAATTTTTTGTGTGAATGTTTAGTACCATGGGATACATTACATATAATACAGTTTTATTTCTCGTGCAGAAATTATGCAAATTAGATGAACTTTGATTTTTTCAGTGCTACTTACACACAGTAAGTGCACATGTCAATACGGCTCGGGCTAGAGGCTGTATTTATCAACCGATCTTCACGAAACTTTTTGGGTACCTCTGTTATCACCTTGGGACGAGAACGAGTGTTTCTGAGTGCGGTCCAAAATTCAAGATGGCTGCCAGTGGCCATTTTGTACCAAAATTACGTCTAATCAGTTTTTTGTACACAACTTCTATACGGCTCAGGCTAGAGGCCGTATTTCTGAACCGATCTTTACAAAACGTCTTGGGTACCTTTGTTATCACCATGGGATGAAAACAAGTGTTTTGGGGTGCGGCCCAAAATTCAAGATGGCCACCAGCAACCATTGTGTACCAAAATTAGTGCAATCAGTCTTTTGTACAGAACTTCTGTATGAAAGTTCTGATTTGAATAAATTTTTGTATGAATGTTTAGTAAAATGGAGTACATCACATATAGTACTGTACAGGTTTTTTTCTCGTGCAGAAATTATGCAAATTAGATGAATTTTGATTTATTTAGTTCTACTTATTCACTGTAAGTGCACATGTCAATACGGCTCGGGCTAGAGGCTGTATTTATCAACCGATCTTCACAAAACTTCTTGAGTACCTTTGTTATCACCTTGGGACGAGAAGGAGTGTTTCTGAGTGCGGTCCAAAATTCAATATGGTTGCCAGTGGCCATTTTGTACCGAAATTAGGTCCAATCAGTATTTTGTCACAACTTCTATACAGCTCATATTTATGAACTGATCTTCACGAAACTTGTTGGGTACCTTTGTTTTCACCTTGGGACAGGAATGAGTGTGTTTTGGGATGCCTTTGTTATCACTGTGCTATGAGAACAAATATTTTGGGGTTCAGTCAGACCCACTCTGGGACTTTTCTAGTTTAGCATCTGACTGTCACCCACCTTTACAATACTTTACCTATACATTTGTTACAGGCTACAGTCAGTATTTATGTACAGACCGTTACAATATTTTATATGTACATTTGTTATCAGGTCATTACCTTGATGTTTGTCATTGCTGTGTCACATACTATACATGTACATGTCTTGACAAGTTGAGCTACAGTGTCATTGACACTTTCATTCTTGAAGAAGGATGCCATATCTGTGAAATGCGTGCATACCGTCATGTGATGCTTGCAACTTGACTGAAAAATAACTTTGGAATTCTAGTAAATTCAAACAGGTGTTGTAATAACATGTAAATAATTTGACAACTGTACAGTTTTCTTACGTTGACATGTGAACAAGATCGGACACTTAATGTCATTTTAAAAGGCATTGTATATCTGTGCTTTTTTTGTCTCTGCTGACCTTGACCAAAATGTGAATAATGGCATGGTGTTCTTACCTGAAGAATTCCGTCACTGTTGGGATTTTCTTCCCTGTAGTCCTGTCACAGCATCGTGAAATATTTTGATATCCTAGCTTTATTCTTGTATATCTGAAGCGTATTTGTTGTTCTCATGAAATAACATTTTTTTTATCAGTTCTGGTACGAATACTGTAGCAGACCATTTATGTCTCTCAACTCTTTGAGTTAAAAGCATATATTTTTTGTGTTCTATACACCACTACCCTCATTTTGGTGTATAATTTGTGTATATTTGAAATTGAAAGAATTTCAGATTTGGGAATTTCATAGTAAATTGTGTTTTCTTACTGATATGGCACCCTAATAAGTTGTACAAGTCCCAAAATGCAATTTTTCAGAAGCCTCCAAGAAAACTTTCTAAGAACCGTGGCATTGCTTGGTGTGTTGTATGTTAATAAAGGAACTGAAACAGTGAGAACTCATTTCTGTTGGGACTGCATTAATGTATTTTGTGATCAACTGAAAAACTGTGGTCAAAGTACCGACATGACTCTGGCTATCTGAATTGAATGGCATTCTGCCATTCATTTGAGCAAGACCGATGAAATATTTGCTGTATGATAATTTTTCAAAAATGATTGTCAGGGAAGTGATCGGCCTTGTGTTTTTAGCTCAACTTTGGCGAAGCCAAATTTGAGCTTATGCCATGGCCCGTCGTGCGTCAACAATTGGATACGGGTCGGGTTAGAGGCCGTATTTATGAACCGATCTTTACGAAACTTCTTGGGTACCTTTGTTATGACCGTGGGACGAGAACGAGTGTTTTTGGGTGCGGTCAGAAATTCAAGATGGCTGCCAGCCACCATTTTGTACCAACGATGCAGAAATCTGTATTTTTATACTGTACCAATGACCCAGACTTAGCTGGTGCTAACTCCACAAAAACCAGGGCCAAACACAAATTTTGCCCCCCAATCCCCAAAATTTGCATCCAAAACAAAAAGAAATCATGTCCTAAAGGACCTCCATAGTACGACTCTACTGCGCATGCGCAGTGACGCAGTCGTCCCGAAATTGGCGCCAAATATCATTCTCTGTTTGGCCCTTCATCAGTCAACATCTCACTGATCTTTGTGCTTGTAAATCTCAGTTTAAAGGATGCCAGACACGTAATTCTTGGAGAAAATGTGATTCTAAGGAGGATAGAAGGAGGAGAGGAAAAAAGAAGTGGCAAAAAATAATCAGGGCTGTACTTAAAATTTTTTGTTAAAATTATGTTAAGTTGCCTATTTTCGAGGCAAACGCCTCTTGTTGTCATTCTTGCTAATTGTTGCACTGCTTATTCAGTGTTTCCTCTCCCCTAACCTTCTAAAGTCCCCCCTTGCAATTCTCCCATGCTTTTGGCGTATTTTTGAGAAGTTTCATTTCTAAAAATTCCCTGGGAGAGTTGCTTGGTTACAGAATGTTTTCTGTTATTTTCCCCATAGTTACGTTTTCACCCATGGGTGTATAACGTTTGTGTTCTGCATCTTCCATCTGATGTTCTGCAGATTCTCCCCTGGGAGTCTCTGTTTTGCATCAGATAGAGTGTAATTGAGGACTGATTCCGGGCCAGTTTTTTCAGTGCCTGGAGTCATGTTTTCTTCTGTGTTTACACTGTTTGTTTTCATTGGCAACAGCCTTTTTTGAGGGGGGCTGTTTGCCTTTGAGGTAGTTTATCTCATTATAAGATACATTTATATTATCCGAAAGTGTCTCATTAATTATTTTATATAATTTTAAAATTTTTGACCACACTTTGCCATCGGATCCATCGGGGCTCAACGTTACTTTTCAGCAACTTGGGCTTCTCTGAAAAAATATTTTTTCAAAATTATTTTGTTTTGCAATTGTTTTTTCATTTATTAATGGATCATGTTATTATGTATCTTTGTGTCAGGGGTTTTTGCGAGTAACTAGGACTTATTGTTGTTCTTTCACAATGAAGGGAACTTGTTCAAATTGTAATAGGAAGAAATCTTCCTCTGACTTTCATGATTTTTGCATAAATTGTAGTCAGTGTTCTCGCATTAATCCCTGTCCTGTATGTGAACATTGGGATGAGAAACATTGGAAACGTGTGTCACGATATGTTGTTTCTGGAGAAAGAGCGATGCCGACTCTTTCTCCACAAGGTCACTCTACTCTCTCAGTTTCTATTTCAGAGGAACCAGAACAGGGTGATGTTTCCATGTTATCTTCTTCAAGTGTGCGTCCGTCGTCACAATTAAATACAGAGCTAGCGGCAAAAGTGCTCATGGAGATTAGACAAATGTCGTCCGCTAGCTCGCCCGGTGTAGCGTCCATTCACCGAATGGTTCGGCAGCCGGGTTCGTCCGATGCGGTCCAAGAGGAAATTTTGGGTGATGCGAGCACTATAAAAATAATAGATGCACACCCAGTGACGGCGGATAGTGAACGAGAACGGAGGAAGCCTTTTAGTCCGGTTCCTAGCTCGTCCAGGTCCAGCCGGGCCGCGAGCGAGAGAGGCCCCTCTCTCGTACAACAACATCTGGGACCAGATGTTGTGGTACAAAATGTGTCTTTAGCGGAGCATACGTCCGTCGCTCGGGACGCTCCGTTGTATAAGCAGTCCGCAGAGACTGTTAAGGCTTCCTCTTCTCGCCGGCGCACACGACCGCACCTTGGCTGCGTGACCTCCGATATCTTGCCAGCTTCGCCGATGAAGGATTATTCGGCGACCAGGTCACACCATCCGGCAGCCAGGGATTCGAGACCGATGGACTCCGGACGTTCGCATAGGAAAAGTATGCGGGAGCCATCTGATGCGGAGCTGCCCTCGGCAAAGCAGCGAAAGACCGCTCCTCCGCAGGTCTCGACGTCGGACATTCTAGTGCAGATAGCACAGCTTATCGCAGCATCCCAGCAGCCGACAGAGACGGTGTCGGATCGAGAATTATCCGACGGCGCTGGGTCGGTACGCTCCGCCGAAGCATCGGGGGCGGACGACCGGGAACATCGGGAGGTCCGACCGGATGGTGAAAGGGATACGGATGAATTGGAGCTATCCCTTTCGGAACAACACAAAGCTGCCGTAGACTTCATCCGGCACTTTCTTCCTCAAGTTGTTCCGTCGGGCCAGACTGCTGCGCTTCCGGACAGGAGAATTATAGCGTCATTGGACTCTGATTTTTTCGAGCGGTTCAGGGACATCGCTCCCGAGTTTCCGTCGCAGTCCAATAATGTTGCAAGAACATTTGAATTATTGAACGACGCTATTTTTAAACTTGCTTCCAGGACAGGGAAAGCAGGCTTCTTGTCCGCAAATACTCTCAACCTGCCTTTCATTAATGCAAGGAATAAATTCGACACGGCAGGTCAGGGTATACCGAGAGTTCCTCTGCGTATGGACGACGAGGCGGAAGACTTAGAGCTATCATTACCGTCGTCAGCTTCTATTCCAACCGCAGTGTTGGAAACAGCTATTGCGTCTAACAGAGCCAATTTAGATGCCTTATCTTACGCAGATCACCTTACGAAGGCGTTATCACTGCGTCTTCAAGGGGAAGAGTTTCAGGATATACAATCCTCCTTAAGACTTCTTTCAAGGGCAGTAGCTTATTCCACGTGTAACTCCGCCCTTTCAGTGGCAAATCTGGAGTTGGTTAGACGTGACGCAGCCCTGTCTACATCCACACTAGTGGATTCTAAGGTGAAGAACTCTCTTAGAGTCGCTTCGGTCTCAGGAGATCTTCTCTTTGACGGCAAGCTTTCCGCTATTTATGATAATATTAAAAAGAAAGCTAGTGATTCTCTGTTGTTTAGATCCGCTCCTAAAAGGTCGGATTCAGCAGACACGAATAAGGCGGGCACTTCTGGGTCTTATCCGCCCAAGAGAGGTTCCTATAGAGGTTCCGGTGCGTCCTCTAGCTCTTATTCGAGAGACCGTCAGGATAGCGACTCTCGTTCGGGACGTCCTTCAGGCCGGGACAATCGGTCGGACGCCCCGAGGTCGACGAGGCGAGGTGCGGGTCGTGGAAGACGTGGTTTCTCCTACCGCAGGCCTCGCAGATCCAGGAGGTGATGGCTCAAACCTCTATCGCGTTCCGGTTGGCGGAAGGTTGTCGAGTTTTTCTCAAGAGTGGGCGTCGATTACGGACGATCCGTGGGTGAGAGGAGTGACTTCGGAAGGTCTAAAGATATCCTTCAAACGAAAGCCTCCATTAACTCGAAGTCCAAAGTGGACTCATCTTCCGTCAAACCCTCAGAAAAGAGACGCTCTGCTATCAGAGGTGCAGTCTCTTTTAATGAAGAACGCGGTAGAGGTCGTAGAAAACCAGGAATCGCTGGGATTCTACAGCCATCTGTTTCTGGTTCCGAAACCAGACGGCTCGTTCCGTCCAGTCATAGATTTGAGCTGGATAAACAAGCTGATCATCGCTCCGAAGTTTTATATGGAGACGATTCGATCGGTCAGAGCGAGTATTCGGGTGAACGATTATGCAACGAGCATAGATCTCAAAGATGCGTACTTTCACGTCATGGTACATCCGACATTCCGAAAGTATCTACGCTTCGCAGTCCTAGGAGTGGTGTATCAGTTCCGGGCCATGTGCTTCGGATTGAATCTAGCACCCTGGGCTTTCACTCGGGTAATGAACTCGGTAATGATCTACTTCCGAGCTCATTCGTCTGCGGTAACGTCGGCCTACCTGGACGACATTCTTCAGAGGTACGGCAACGAGTTAACGCTTCAGAACGATGTTCAGAATCTTCTTCTATTGCTCCGATGTCTCGGTTTCATAGTAAACGAGGAGAAGTCGGATCTGGTGCCGTCCAAGTCATTCACTCATCTGGGAATGAGCTTCGAGACGCACAACAATCTCGTTCGTCTGCCGTTAACCAGAGCGAAATTAGTCAGTTGTTACGCTCGCTATTGTCTAAATACAGACAAAGTCACAGCGAGAGAATTTATGAGACTGATAGGTCTGTGCGGAGCCGCTGCGGATCTCATTCCGATGGGACGGCTACGCACACGGCCTCTTCAAATTTTCTTGACTCAGAATTGGAGTGTGAAAATTCATTCGCTCGATGTAGACGTTCTCTTGTCAGATCAAGTGAAACAAGAGATTCAGACTTGGGCAAACATTCAGTGGTTAACTCAAGGAGTTCCGCTGCAGTTGCCGGATCCGAGTTTTACCATTATGACGGATGCCAGTCAAACAGGTTGGGGTGCATCATTAATCCCAACGGATTCGAGATGCCAGGGTCTTTGGGATCCGCAATTCCTGTGCAAGCACATAAACATCAAGGAAATGATGTCAATTTGGCTTGCGTTACGTCACTGGATGGACATTATTCACGATGCTCATGTCCAAATCCTATCTGACAATACGACAGTAGTGGCGTATATACGGAATCAGGGAGGCACTCATTCAGTTCCGTTGTTCAATCTAACGGAAAGAATCCTTCTGTTTGCGTTGGAACATCACGTTCTTCTTTCGGTCCGTCACATACCGGGTCGTCTGAATGTGCTAGCAGACTCCCTTTCTCGAAAGGGTCGCTTGTTGCCGTCGGAGTGGACTCTCAACAAACAAGTATTCAATCAGATTTGCTACCAATGGGAACGGCCAATGATAGACTTATTTGCGACACATCTCAACAATCAGTTGCAGACGTATGTGTCCCCGTGTCCGGATCCAAGAGCATTTGCTGTAGACGCTCTATCGATCCCTTGGGACGGAATGATAGGATATGCGTATCCTCCAGCGCCGTTAATTCAACAAGTATTGCTAAAGATAAAACAATCTCAATGCAAGATTCTGTTGGTAGCATCTCTGTCGCCACAGAGACCGTGGATAAATCTACTCAGGTGTCTGTTGTGGGACCTACCGCGGAAGCTCCCTCCACGAGAGGATCTTCTTTGGCAGGGGAAATCGCGCCAACTGCATCACAACCCGCAAGGTCTCAACCTTCACGTTTTTCCGTTGTGCGGTCCTTCTTGCATGGCAAGCACTTTACAGGACGAGCAGTGGACGCGATTTCTAACTGTAGGAGGACCTCCTCTTCGCTAAACTATGCGGCTAAGTGGAAGGTTTTCCGTCGTTGGTGTAGGGATCATTCTGTTGATATATTTGATCCCTCTATACCAGACATTGCTAACTTTCTAGTATACTTGTTTGACGAAATCAAACTGCAACCGGTTACTATAAAGGGTTATAGATCTATGTTATCTGATACCTATGCACATCATGATAGTTTACAAATTGGATCTAATGTCTCTTTATCGAAATTGGTTAGAAACTTTTCGATAAATAGACCCAGAACTCTTAGATTAATTCCTAAGTGGAATTTAGCTTGGGTTCTCCTTAAATTGAAGGAAAAGCCATTTGAACCTCTTGGGACAGTAGATTTCAAATTCTTATCTTATAAGACAGCTTTTCTCTTAGCTTTCTCTTCTGCCAGAAGAGTCAGTGAGCTTCATGCACTATCGGTGGATGATTCTCATTATCGTAGTGTTGGGAACACTATCACCTTCACTACTAACGTCGGTTTTTTAGCTAAGAATCAGGCTCCTAATAAATATCCGGAACCTATTGTTATTAAGGCTCTTCCGTCTTCAGACGGGCGTAGGCCTTTACTCTGTCCTGTTAGAGCACTACGTATCTATAAACAGAGATCTCAGTTCATCAGAAAGGGACGGAAACGTTTCTTTCTGTCTTTGATGCCTAATAGAAAGGACATTTCAGTCCATTCTATTGCTAGATGGATTCAGTTAACTATCCGTACTGCGTATGAAGATTTATCTTCTCAGCAGTCTGTGCTTAAGATTTCTGCTCATGAAGTAAGAGCTCTTTCTACTTCCTGGGCTTATGCTAATAGTGTTGCTATTACAGATTTAATGAAGGCTGCTTATTGGTCTCAGCCATCCACATTTACTAATTTTTATCTCAGAAATATTGAGTCCATTTCTGGAGACCTGCATTGTTTAGGTCCGTTATCTGTTGCTCAGAATGTCGTCCACTAAACAGTTGCAACTATAGTTATGCAGGCTTTCTGTTCCGGCAGTGACTCCGTCCGGCTGCCCTCTTCGCTCTGGGCTATTTGACCCAGGGCAAGGGGAAGGGGGGGGGGGGGGGCGGGTGTTCCCTTAGGTCACCTGCTTTATAGTGAAAAGCAAGGGAATGCCTCCTCCAAGACAGTATTTCTGAGTCGCTTCCGGGATGGTTTTAAAGTGTAATATTAATGTTTAATTTCATTCATGTCTTATTTTTAAAGTGTAGCTCGGTGTGAAGCATTTGTATATGTCAAGTGTCAAACGGGCTTTAATATACAATACTCGGACACTTTTAAATGATTATAAAGAGTCTCAATTCTCTGGACTACTTTATTTATTGGCTTGTTTTAAAAATAATTAGTATAAAGGTTATACTGGATGTTAATAGAGAACATGAATGTTATTGTGCTCAATTATTAAGGGTAGTGTATCTTTCTAATTTAAATATTAAATAAGAAAGATACATGTAAAGCCTAATACTCCTTTTCTCCTTAAGGGGTTACCTCTTTATTTTATAATTGAGCTTATTGGATTTTCCTCTATGTCCTAGGCCCTCCAGCCTGTTTACTATTCAGCTAAGTCTGGGTCATTGGTACAGTATAAAAATGTTAAAAAATTTATAGTAATTTATATATTTTTTATACTTACCAATGACCCAGACGGGGATGGCCCTCCCTGAGTTGGGAACTCTTGCCTCCCCGCTGAGTACATAGCGCTGACCAGGCACTGCCAGTAAGAATGATATTTGGCGCCAATTTCGGGACGACTGCGTCACTGCGCATGCGCAGTAGAGTCGTACTATGGAGGTCCTTTAGGACATGATTTCTTTTTGTTTTGGATGCAAATTTTGGGGATTGGGGGGCAAAATTTGTGTTTGGCCCTGGTTTTTGTGGAGTTAGCACCAGCTAAGTCTGGGTCATTGGTAAGTATAAAAAATATATAAATTACTATAAATTTTTTAACTTTTTGTACAGAACTTCCATATGAAAGCTCTGATTTGAATAATTTTTTGTATGAATGTTTAGTACCATTGGATACATCACATATAATACAAGTTTTTTTCTCGTGCGTAAATTATGCAAATTAGACTAACTTTGATGTTTTTTGGTGTTACTTTCAGCACTGTAAGTGCAAATGCCAATACGGCTCGGGCTAGAGGCCGTATTTATGAACTGATCTTTAAGAAACTCCTTGGGTACCTTTGTTATCACCGTGGGGCGAGAACGAGTGTTTTTGGGTCCAGTCCGAAATTCAAGATGGCCGATGGTAGCCATTTTGTACAAAATTTGGTGCAATCAGATTTTTGCACAGAACTTCCATATGAAAGCGCTGATTTGAATAATTTTTTGTATGAATGTTTAGTACCATGGGATACATCACCTATAATACAGGTTTTTTTCTCGTACGTAAATTATGCAAATTAGACTAACTTTGATGTATTTAGTGTTACTTTCAGCACTGTAAGTGTAAATGCCAATACGGCCCGAGCTAGAGGCCGTATTTAAAAACCGATGTTTAGTACCATGGGATACATCACATATAATACGGGGTTTTTTCTCGTGCAGAAATTATGCAAATTAGATGAACTTTGATTTTTTCAGTGCTACTTACACACAGTAAGTACGCATGTCAATACGACTCGGGCTAGAGTCTGTATTTATGAACCGATCTTCACGAAACGTCTTGGGTACCTTTGTTATCACCTTGGGACGAGAACGAGTGTTTCTGGATGCGGTCCAAAATTCAAGATGGCTGCCAGTGGCCATTTTGTACCGAAATTAGGTCTTATCAGTTTTTTGTACACAACTTCTATACGGCTCAGGCTAGAGGCCGTATTTATGAACCGATCTGTACGAAACTTCTTGGGTACCTTTGTTATCACAGTGGGATGAGAACGAGTGTTTTTGGGTGTGGTCTGAAATTCAAGATGGCAACCAGCAGCCATTTTGTACCAAAATTAGTGCAATCAGTTTTTTGTACAGAACTTCTGTATGAAAGTTCTGATTTGAATAAATTTTTGTATGAATGTTTAGTAACATGGAATACATCACATATAGTACAGGTTTGTTTCTCGTGCAGAAATTATGCAAATTAGATGAACTTTGATTTATTCAGTGCTACTTATACACTGTAAGTGCACATGTCAATACGGCTCGGGCTAGAGGCTGTATTTATGAACCGATCTTCACAAAACTTCTTGGGTACCTTTGTTATCACCTTGGGACGAGAAGGAGTGTTTCTGGGTGCGGTCCAAAATTCAAGATGGCTGCCAGTGGCCATTTTGTACCGAAATTAGGTCCAATCAGTTTTTTGTCACAACTTCTACACAGCTCATATTTGTGAACTGATCTTCACGAAACTTCTTGGGTACCTTTGTTTTCACCTTGGGACAGGAATGAGTGTGTTTTGGGGTGCCTTTGTTATCACTGTGCTATGAGAACAAATATTTTGGTGTTCAGTCAGACCCACTCTGGGACTCCAAGATTTCTTTTCTAGTTTAGCATTTGACTGTCACCCACCTTTACAATACTTTACCTATACATTTGTTACAGGCAATGGTCAGTATTTATGGACAGACTGTTACAATACTTTATATGTACCTTTGTTATCAGGTCATTACCTAGATGTTTGTCATTGCTGTGTCACATACTATACATGTACATGTCTTTGTCTTGACAAGTTGAGCTACAGTGTCATTGACACTTTCATTTTATTATTGATGGTATCATATATATTTTATGTAATATATTAACCCTCTGAACACTGGTGGTATTTTCCATGCCAGTTAACCATTTACCCAACGCAGACGATATCAAAATTTATTATTTTAAATATAATTTTTTTATATTTTTCAAAAAATTTCAACAAAACCATATCATGTGACCCCTCATTGGAACGAGCTCAATGAGCTCGTTCGAATCAGGGGTCACATGGTATGGTTTTGTTGAAATATTTTGAAAAATTTAATTTTTTCAACTGCTCAATTTGCATATTACGCGGACGGATGCGTGCGATTCGTTGGGTAAAGGGTTAAATGGCATCAACTGGAAGAGTCCATATCCATTATTTGGGGGTAGAGCAATTAATATTTTCAGCGTGCAGCCTGAACGGTGCACATTGAAAATATTAATTGTTCTACCACACACTTTCACTCAGTAGCCATCCTACTTAATGAAATTATGACATATGTTGCCTGACCGGAAAAGTGGTCACTCGTGTTGAAAGAGTTAAATTCTGCAACATCAGACAAGCCCCTTTGATCACACCCAGTGATTGCTTTAATTAGCTCCATACGATCCACTCAAATAACTGTGATGCAGATTAACCACACAATTCAGTAGTCGGCGATTCTGCTTATGTATAAGCCACAATTTAAATTTATTTCCCACCAGTTCACGGTATCATTAACACATTGGACAATTAGTCCCAGAATCAATGGCTGAAAGTTTGGTTCTGATTTTGGTCTGTGGATTGCATGGGGATGTCCTCTGTGGATTCGTGGAAGAATGGCTTTCCACGGTAACTGTACTGTACGTATTGTTTAATCATAAGAGGTTCGCAGTAACTTGCTGGTACAGGTAGTGCTGAACCGCTTAGTATTTTAGGCGATCCGAAAAATGGTTACTTAATTTTTTAATGCAATTCATTTTTCAAGTAATCAGATTTTTATACTAAAAACCAATGGCCCAGACTCAGTCCTGGAAATGAGACGGGTGCGAGTGCAATTGCTCCCGTCAGCACCCGTGATTTCTATTTTACAGGAGCTACAAAATGCACTCGTTGAAAACTAACACACTGTGAGGGCATATAAATGTGTGTTGTTTTGAGAAAGCAGCACACTGTGGCCAGTGGCACGTTACTGTCATAATTCAGCAATTCCTTATACATTTTACCCTTTGAACTCTAAAGATATCTTCTTTGCCAGTTCAAGGCAGCAATTAGAAGGGTCCATATTCATTATATGGGGCAGACCAATCAATATTTTCAACGTGCAGCCTCTGGGCTGCACGGTGAAAATACTGATTGGTCTTCCCCACATATTTACTGAACAGCCATCCTATTTCATGACGGTATGACGTATCATGTTCCTGGCTGGAAAAGCAGCCGCTTGGTTCAAAGGGTTAAAGTTTCAGGTGTTTGGTGACCGTATTTCCCTAAAAATTCATATACTAACATTTTACGTGAGCAATTTACTTTCGTCTCTGATTTCGCGGGAGCTTAAAACTGCACCCGTCAATTTTGTTAATTTCCAGCACTGCTAGTGTTGAAACGGTTAGGGATTTTCAGGAGTCGACTAGTCGACAGAGGTAATCGAATACTAGTCGATTAGTCGGACCCCTGCCGTAATTTTCCATTTCTGTGCCTACAGGTGTGAAATGGGCATTATGGCAACGCTATTTTCGTAAGTTATGAGTATCATATTCTGTGTGTGAGTACGTAACGCTCAAATGCAAAACCGACGTGTTAGAAAGTGGTTACTTATATTTACCTTACTTAAGCAGTTCAAGTGTGTTTGGTCACTTATAATCCGATAAATGGGTAGTTTACAGGCTCATATCATAACATGGGTTTTTAAAATCAGCTGTTCGCCATGCGTACACAAAACTCAAAGTGAAGCCAGTCACCTAGATTCTACACCGGTGATATTATAGTGAAACCTTTGAATAGAACATGAGGTACATATCAGTATTGCTGGAGGACATTTGTCCCAGCCTCCCAGGGTCTGTCATACCCTACCAAGTACTAATTAATGCTAGTCACCATTGTGAACAAACATTAATTGGGTGGTAGGTTATAATAGAGTAAATAGACCCTGGGACAAATGTCCCCCGGAGAAATTAACATGTAGCTTGAGCAAAGTGGCCACCGACTGTCGGCCGTGTTTTGCGTTTGAAGAAGTTTGGACTTTGGAATCAAATTATGGTCACAGCGTATATTTGTATTGTCACTATTTTTAGTGGCAGTGCGCATATATGCTGGTGAGCATAATTTGATTCTGAGACAGAAGTGCAAATATAGGCTACAACACCCCCCCCCCCCCCCCCCCCCCCAAAAAAAACCAAAAAAAAAACAAATTGAAAACAGCCCTAAAAACTGGCTGGATCTCGAATCATGTGTGTGTGTCCCCAACGAGGGGTGGAGTGAACTTGCACAAAATTGACAAAATGAAATTTGGGCTAGAAAAGTGACTGCTTTTTTGCCTCATGATTACAAGAATGCTGGACGATTTCGGACAATTTTATTTTTGGACGATCCGGCTCAGATCTTTGGAAGATTCCGGCCATATTTCTGCAGAAATCGGACCACAATCACCAGATCTTTTGACCATGATACAGATAATTTCTTTGGATGATACAGATAATTGCCAAAACAGTTGCAGTACCACAAGAGTCACCCTAGAATGATGATTAAGGTTCATCTTCAAAAAAAGTTCATAACGACTATGGAGTACCCCAAGGAACGGTGCTGGGACCGTTACTTTTCTTCTGACATATCCCTTATAAAAAAGTACCATGGTAAACCATGGTAAATCCCAAAATGGCCTGGTAATACCATGGTATTATTACCAGGGCATTTTGGGATTTACCATGGTACTTTTTTATAAGGGATAAAAAATAAGACCATCATATTTTTCCAAATGTCTCTGGAGAGCCCCAATGGGGGTGTGGTTGGGGGGGGGCACATAAAAAGACTGCACATTTGACATTTCCACACACCCATGTTCGTGATACGTGCCTCGCCGGTGACCGTGGTATCACCTTTTTGGGCAAAATCTGCAGACAACAAAATTGATCCATCTGTGGGCCATACATTACGAAACGTATGCTTCACTTCACAAAAGTGTGTGGCCTCACTGGCCTGGTATTGAGAATGTGGAAAGATAGTTAATTAAGGTATGGATCATTTAATATATGTCTAATTCACTAATCTGATCTTCCCAATATATAGTCACACAAAATAACTGTTGGTGTTTTTTGTTACAGTTTAGTCCCGAACCCTGATTAATGGAGGATAAAGTACTATTCTTCAACATCATGTCAATACGGGCCATTATGGTGCTGAGTCCTGCTGCAGGACTCAGTTCCCCTAATGACCCCTATTGACATGATGTCGAAGAGTAGTGCTTTGTTGTCAACTTGTCACCCATTAATTAGGATTTGGGACTAATTGGGTTTGTGTATCATTGTTTTGTTGTAACAAACTCCTGTTAACTAAACAGTTCTCAACACTGAATTTAAATCCGGTAAGTCAGGGCAAATCAGATGTCAATGAGTTACATTCATTGTGTGTCCAGTTTGTTGAGTTTTGGCCTTTTCGCACACTTGACACTTGCAGTCGGCATCACTGGCAAATTCTGACACCTCATGAGACTCAGTTGTGACCTTTTCGGTTAAACCGACAGAAGCCATCATCTTCATGTTTTCTCGAACGAAGATGAGTTCATCCACGGTCCCAGGGTCAAGATTAGCTCGTTTCTTACAGATAACAAACAATACCTGTTAGCGAGAATACACGCTCCGATGGAACTGAAGTGCCGGGAATGGCCAGGTATTTTCTGGCTAGCACAGCAAGTCTAGGAAACACAATTTCTTTTCCACCAATCTTTAGGGTCGATGCTTGTAGCTTCAACTCCCCTGTACGAACTCAGCTCACTTTCCACAGTATGAACCGACGCAGTTTTGACTGTCTTAGCGTCAAAATAATCACCCATTATGAACTTCATTGTTTTATTTGTTTGTTCAATTTTTGACTTTTTACAAACTGGTCCGGGGTATTTCTGGGTGTCAACTTCGGTGCTAACAGCATCTTGTTCACTTGGTCGGCTCTGACTGCAGTCACCAGTATTATCCACGTGGACACCTTTCATTTCATCAATGACACACACCCATGCTAAGTCCTGTTGCATTTTGGTTAGAAATTTAAGACTTTTGTACCTCGTATCAAGAGCACTTGCAATAACAATTGAAGACTTGGCAAATTCCTCCGAATCTGTCCCTTTCCCTATATCCACATACCTCTTACTCAAATCACTGGAAATTGTTTGCTTGAACTCAGTGACCCGTTTACAATCTGCAGGCTCTTGTGACACAGGATCACCAGCATTCACTTTAAGGTGTTTTTCAAGCAGTCCCTTGACTATAGGGTATGTCATGCTTAAAGATGGGTATGTTTCGGATCCGAGCAATATTGTCGCCATTTCCAAAGGCTTCAGAATGGGTGTGATCTCTTCCATTGTCACCCATGTATCATCAGGCAGTTCCAACTTACGCGCATCGGAAGAGATAGTCACGTTTCTATCATGCAATACAGCAAAGATTGCCAACCGCTGTTCAAGTAACCGCTCAAACATGTAAAAGGTCGAGTTCCATCTGGTATCTACATCCTGTATCAGCCGGTGGGGAGGCAAAGAAAAGTTTGTTTGTTTGCTTTTCAAATCATCAGATGCAAGTGTAGATTTTCTGAAATGGGTGACTAAAGTGCGACCTGCTCTAGCTGCCTTTGACGCAAAATTCAGCATAAGTCCACGGTTCACCCCTAACTGAAGGGTGTGTGCAAAGCACCTGATATGTTCAAACTTCATCAGACGTGATCCCTTAACAATATTAGCTGCATTATCTGTCGTAATTGCGGATACTTTTTCGGGATCTATGTTGAAATCATCAAGGATTTGCAAGAGAACATTACAAAGATGCTCACCTGTGTGGTGATCAGTAATAGCTTTTGTACATAACACGCCATGTTTATAATTCCAGTCCTTGTCAATGAAATGGTAGGTTACCGTAACATACCCTTGCGTAGAACAACTGGTCCACGTGTCTGTGGTAAGAGCAATCGAATCGATTTCCGAAATTTCATCCATCAGTTGGGATTTGAGTGAAGAATAAAAATATTTGAGGTGAGTCCGGAGTGTCGTATAGCACAGTACTTTGAAAGCTGGTTTCAGCTCGGCCATCAGTTTGTGGAATCCATCACCACTGACGATGCTTAGCGGTCTCAAATTCATTGCACACCATTCCATGAGTTTTTTCACAAGCACTTCATACCGCTGTTTAGTTATGGTTGGCTTGCCACTTATTCGACGAGCGAACGTTAATGCACTTTGAGTTTGTGTCTCTCTTGGAGTCATATTTGTCGACGTTGGGTGCTTGTATTAGAGGTGATTTCGCATACTGGAAGTTGAGTTATTGTATTTAAGCTTTGCTTTACAAAGATTACACTCGACACTTTTGTCTTTGTCAACTAATGTGAAGTGTTGCCAAACATCGGACGTTTTTACTTTTTGAGTTGCAGCCATGATGATCGCTATTCTGAGAATGCAGACTGAGGTCTGAATATGGTGTTATGAAACAGCGAAATTAGTGAATGGCATTGAATGTTATGCCCTCATTGTGCTCACATGACACACCAAAGGCAAATGCGGCCCTTTACAGGGCATGTGCCACAGTTACAATTTTCATTTTCTCTTTGATGTCCGATCAATTGTATAACATCAAAATGAACAAGGGCGCGGTTGGCACTGTATTTAATCAACATAAAACAATGAAACCGCAGGCACTTGTCTTTGAAGTTTGATACTTTGAGTTCAGGTCGGATCACCGAGTTCACCCCCCCCCCCCCCACCGACTGTAGGCAGCGGCAATCATCAAGGCAACAATTCATTGAGGCTTTAACAAATTAATCATGTGTCCCGATAACATTCAACGGCACTGATGACCTTATAGCATGAAGGTGGTGCTTTTTCCCGACTAATCGACTAGCAGATTTCGGGATCGACTAATTTATTAATCACGTCGATGTCGATTAGTCGGATAATCGTTTCAACACTAAGCACTGCAGACTAAGCTGGTGCAAGCTCAATATTATCAAGAGCCAAACACAAATTTTGAACCCCCACAGTCCCCAAAATTTGCATACAATACCGGAAATTAAAAGTCCTATCTGGCCTAATATACGTGTACTATCTGCGCATGCGCAGTACTCAGGAAGAGACCGGAATTGGCACAGACATCATTCTTTGTTTGGCCCAAAGTCAGTAAACATCTCAACTGACATCTGAGCTTTAAATCTCTCTTTTGATGGAAGCCAGTCACAAATGAATGAAGTATATGGTGGATTCAAGGCAGTAAATGGATGATGCAAGTGAACCTTGGTGGTTTGAGACATTCAGGGCTGTAACTTTTAAATAATATGAAAATTATTTCATGTTTCCCAATTTTGGGATATATGCCTTGACCCCATTAGTTTTGCTAATGATTTACCTACTGTTGATTATGTGTTCCTTCACCATCCGTCCATGAACCCTCCAGTTAAACTCCTAAGCTTTCTGGGTGTTTTTTTTTTTATTAAAATTTTTTATCAAATTTCTTGAGAGTTTAATGTTTTGTACAGAATGTTTATTCTGTTTATCCCCAATGTTACATCCTCACCCTAGGGGTGTTGGGTCGTTTTTGTCTTGCATCGCCTACCGGTTGCATTGTTTTTTCTTTACATGAAGATCTAGCTTTGCATCAGGTATCAGTTAATTATTTACTGACTTGGGTCTTTGGTGTGCCTTTTTGTCTAGTTTCCAGTTTTTCTGTCCTGATGTTTACTTTTAACAATGCCCTTAACAGGTAATATTCAGGGTTTTATTTCATCACAATTATAGTAGGATACATTTATTAATATTCTGGTAGTGTAGCTTCAATATTTTGGTGTTGTCCACACATAGGCTCTATTGGGATGCCCTTGGGCTCATGTGGTTCCCTTAGGGAACTGAGGCGTTTTAAAAAAGAATGATGCTGTTTACTAAACTTTAGAAATGTTTCCGATTACTGGTGCTGTTTACTAAACTTTAGATATGTTTCCAGTTACTGGTGCTGTTTACTAAACTTGAGACATTTCTGATTACCGGTGCTGTTTACTAAACTTTACTGATGTTTCCAATTACTGGTGCTGTTTACTAAACTTTAGAGATGTTTCCGATTACTAGAGCTGTTTACTAAACTTTACAGATGTTTCCAATTACTGGTGCTGTTTACTAAACTTTACAGATGTTTCCAATTACTGGTGCTGTTTACTAAACTTTAGAGATGTTTCTGATTACTGGTGCTGTTTACTAAACTTGAGACATTTCTGATTACTGGTGCTGTTTACTAAACTTTACAGATGTTTCCAATTACTGGTGCTGTTTACTGAACTTTACAGATGTTTCCAATTACTGGTGCTGTTTACTAAACTTTAGAGATGTTTCCGATTACTAGTGCTGTTTACTAAACTTTACAGATGTTTCCAATTACTGGTGCTGTTTACTGAACTTTACAGATGTTTCCAATTACTGGCGCTGTTTACTAAACTTTAGAGATGTTTCCAATTACTGGTGCTGTTTACTAAACTTTACAGATGTTTCCAATTACTGGTGCTGTTTACTAAACTTAAGAGATGTTTCCAATTACTGGTGCAGTTTAATAAACTTTACAGATGTTTCCAATTACTGGTGCTGTTTACTAAACTTCAGAGAAATTTCTGATTACTGGTGCTGTTTACTAAACTTTAGAGATGTTTCCAATTGCTGGTGCTGTTTACTGAACTTTACAGATGTTTCCAATTACTGGCGCTGTTTACTAAACTTTAGAGATGTTTCCAATTACTGGTGCTGTTTACTAAACTTTACAGATGTTTCCAATTACTGGTGCTGTTTACTAAACTTTACAGATGTTTCCAATTACTGGTGCTGTTTACTAAACTTAAATAGATGTTTCCAATTACTGGTGCAGTTTACTAAACTTTACAGATGTTTCTGATTACTGGTGCTGTTTACTAAACTTTACAGATGTTTCCAATTACTGGTGCTGTTTACTAAACTTTAGAGATGTTTTCAATTACTGGTGCTGTTTACTAAACTTTAGAGAAGTTTCTGATTACTGGTGGTGTTTACTAAACTTTACAGATGTTTCCAATTACTGGCACTGTTTACTAAACTTTACAGATGTTTCCAATTACTGGTGCTGTTTACTAAACTTCAGAGAAGTTTCTGATTACTGGTGCTGTTTACTAAACTTTAGAGATGTTTCCAATTACTGGTGCTGTTTACTGAACTTTACAGATGTTTCCAATTACTGGCGCTGTTTACTAAACTTTAGAGATGTTTCCAATTACTGGTGCTGTTTACTAAACTTTACAGATGTTTCCAATTACTGGTGCTGTTTACTAAATTTAAGAGATGTTTCCAATTACTGGTGAAGTTTAATAAACTTTACAGATGTTTCCAATTACTGGTGCTGTTTACTAAACTTTAGAGATGTTTCTGATTACTGGTGCTGTTTACTAAACTTTACAGATGTTTCCAGTTACTGGTGCTGTTTACTAAAATTTAGAGATGTTTCTGATTACTGGTGCTGTTTACTAAACTTTACAGATGTTTCCAATTACTGGTGCTGTTTACTAAACTTAAGAGATGTTTCCAGTTACTGGTGCTGTTTACTAAACTTTACAGATGTTTCCAATTACTGGTGCTGTTTATTAAACTTTAGAGATGTTTCCAATTACTGGTGCTGTTTACTAAACTTTAGAGATGTTTCCAATTACTGGTGCTGTTTACTAAACTTTACAGATGTTTCCATTACTGGTGCTGTTTACTAAATTTAAGAGATGTTTCCAATTACTGGTGCAGTTTAATAAACTTTACAGATGTTTCCAATTACTGGTGCTGTTTACTAAACTTTACAGATGTTTCTGATTACTGGTGCTGTTTACTAAACTTTACAGATGTTTCCAATTACTGGTGCTGTTTACTAAACTTTAGAGATGTTTCTGATTACTGGTGCTGTTTACTAAACTTTACAGATGTTTCCAGTTACTGGTGCTGTTTACTAAAATTTAGAGATGTTTCTGATTACTGGTGCTGTTTACTAAACTTTACAGATGTTTCCAATTACTGGTGCTGTTTACTAAACTTAAGAGATGTTTCCAATTACTGGTGCAGTTTACTAAACTTTATAGATGTTTCCAATTACTGGTGCTGTTTACTAAACTTTAGAGATGGGCAGTATTTAAATTTTTAGTTCGGTTTCAGAATTTTTTGGGGGGTATACCTTGGTATCTGACTTGGCTGAGATCTGCAGGTACAGTGGAGCCCACTTAATTGGGTAGCTCTTAATTGGATATCCGTGTTATTTGAATATAATTTCCCAACACAAAACCATTTACCATACCTCCAGTACAAATTTGACCTGATAATTGAATATAGCTTATAGATTAAACTCCTGTTAATTTAATAAAAACTCTTGTAACCCATCAAGAAATCACCCTGACTCACCCCAGTTTTCCTTTGTTTATAGACCCATTTGGCCTCAGTACATTCAATACAGGCATTTAATCTATTATATCTTGTTTAACAGAGCTCATAGAATAAAAGCTAAGTTTATCTCTAGAATACAGGAAAGACACACAATCCCTGTGAATTAAATTCTCCTGTTAATTGAATAATTTTTATAGGCAAAATGACTTGAATTAACAGGGTTCCACTGTAGTACCAACTACCAAAGATAAATTCACATCAGGAAAATAGAATTAAGTTGTTGGAGTATCATTCTACCACAATGCAAAAATGCCACTGCCAATGAGCTCAACAATGGCATTCTTTTACGACCACAAATCATATCTACAGTCATTTTATGAGTTGTTCTAAACGCACCTTAATGTTTAAAGAGCTATTTCAGGCCTTTGTGATCACAGACCATGTGCTCTGACCTTGCCATCTTTAGGACGTCCTTCTGACAGTCAAGCCAGAAAATAAGCAGACTGACATCTGCAAAATGAGGTCCCCAGAGGGTGAATTTAGTGATGCTACCCTACACATCAGGGTAGCATCACTAAATTTACCCTTTGTGAACCTCAATCTGAATCAGGGTCTCAAACCTAAACAGAATGAGTTACCCAGAGGATAAATTGGCCCACTGTATGGGATAGCATGATCAAATTCACCCTCTGGGGGCCTCATTCTGCAAATGTCAGACGGCTTATTTTCAGGCCTGCTGACAATAGGCAAAGCACCTGTGCAGTGATTTCTAGTCAGGTCTTGACCTTTACCCAATGTAACGGCCAAAACTGGCCAGCTCTATTCACAAAAATCACCAAATAATTTTCATTGTTTTTTTTATCTTTTGTCTCCAAAACATAGGTTATGACCCCTCAATGGAACGAGCATGTCGAGAACATTCCAACGATGGGTCATAACCTATGTTTTTGAGACAAAAAATTGGTTATTTAAGAATTTTTTTTGCAAGTGTCGTCTGCTTTTCATGTTTGGTAAAGTGTTAACCCTCTGCACACTGATGTCAAAATAACAAAGCTTTCTGCACCAAATTTTTCCCACAATGCAACTTTAAATTTAATAAATTATATCTTGTTTGACAGAGCTCATTGAGCTCTGTCAAACAAGATATATTTTATTGAATTTTTCATTCTACGTGGATAATATGCAGTCAATGATGGAAATTTTGAAATACTTTCAGAGTGATAGTTAACCCTTTACCCAATGCAACGGCCAAAACCGGCCAACGCTATTCTCAAAAATGGCCAATTAATTTTCATTATTTTTTTAATTTTTGTCTCAAAAACATAGGTTATGACTCCTCGTTGGAACGAGCTAGTCGAGCTCGTTCCAATGAGGGATCAGAACCTATGTTTTTGAGACAAAAAATGAAAAAAAATAGTTATTCAAGGATGTTTTTGCAGGTGTCGTCTGCTTTTCATGTTTGGTAAAGTGGTAACAGGCAGCCAAGACTTGACAGGAAATCGCTGCTCAGAAATTGGACTAGCACGGGTTGTATTCTAGTGGGAATTCATGACAGTTATCCAGTCCAATGACGGTTAACAAAACTGAATAGAAAACCTGTCACTTCTTTCATGAAAATGAATCTTTCAACTGTTATCAAGCCTCAACAGGCACTTATAAATAATGAATATAGTATAATTTGATAATTCAAACTGTTTTGGTATTCAATAATTGATTTGGTTCGCTTTTTCTGTATCCCCATGATATCGGTATCAGTTCGTTTTTTCGATGTATTGCCCATCTCTACTAAACTTGTCACAAATTGGTTATCAAAATTTCATAAATTTCATATGTCAACACCATTTTCCTTGTTAGTTTTTTTGTCAATCATAGAATGAGTATTATTCAATGCATAAGTCCTTTCCACAATTCCCAAAAGTTGGGCTACATGGTATATCGATAAACCGATAGAAACTGGTATTCAAACCAATATCGATTGAATACCGGTATAATTACAAAAATATCGGTTTATCATCATTATTTATTTACCCACAATTGAATTTTGAAGATGTCTTGAGTTTTTAAACTGTAGCCCAGAATGAATAATATTATCCCTTTACCCAAGGAATCGTCTGCATGTGCTCACTTAATATACAATTTCAGCAGTTGAAAAAATAATTTTCAAAAATTTCAACAAAACTATATCATGTGACCCCTCTTTGGAACGAGCTTGTTGAGTTCGTCCCAATGAGGGGTCACGTGATATTGTTTTGTAGAAATTTTTTGGGAAAATCTGATTAACTTTTTTTTAAAATAATAAATTTTGATATCGTCTGCCTTGGGTGCAGGTTTTTTAAACCGCGTCATCAAGGCATGCTAATTCGTTCCGACTGTGATGCCTCAAGCATCGATTGTGGTATTTAATTTAATTTTTCTGAACAGTTTTCGATATACTGGTATACCGCAGTATTTTTTTTTAATACTGATACCGGTATTCAGTTTTGAATATCGTGCAGCCCTACCCAAAACCACAATATATATGATTTTAACCAATGTATCTTTGAATGCTAGTTTCCTTCTTGCTCCCCCATATATGGATCACATTTGATTACTATATTTCAGGAAACTGAGAATAGTTAACCAGCAGCTCAAGGATATAGAACGAGAGAAAATTGAGAAAAAGAAGACAGAACATGGAGGTTTCAATTTTGAATGTAATTATACATATTTATCAGGAGAGTGTGGTGGCTGATTGGATAATTGCACTGGTCTATCATGCCAGAGGTCTGGAGAGGCTGATTTGCCAACCTGAAAATAAGCAGAATGTCACCTGCGAATGAGGTCCCCAAATGAGTGAATTTGGTGGTTCTACCCTACAGAGCAGGGTAGAATCACTATTTATTTATTTATTATTTATTTATTGATGTTTAAGGTCACATATTTATGCACAAGGGCTAATCATGACCGTGACAGCTTTACGGGTGGAGGAAGCCAGAGTACCCGGAGAGAACCACCGAGCAACGACGAGCAGCTACCAGCTCCCCAACATCGTAACTCCGCACTGCAACACAGGCAGGGTTAGATTGGTTGAAGACATGCGTACCATCGACGTGCAGTACGCCTTAGTACACGGCATCATCGTGCCCCCACACGCCAGTGGAGATGAAGTGTCTTGCCCAAGGACACAATGCGGTTGCTGCAGGTGGGATTCGAACCGAGGACCTCTCGGCTTGCAGCCTGCACCGGTAGAATCACTAAATTTACCTTTTGTGAATCTCAGTCTGAATCAAGGTCTCAAGCTTAACCATTTACCCAACACAGACGATATCAAAATTTATTATTTTAAATATCATTTTTTAAAATTTTTCAAAAAATTTCAACGAAACCATATCAAGTGACCCCTCATTGGAACGAGCTCAGTGAGCTCGTTCCAATGAGGGGTCACATGATATGGTTTTGTTGAAATATTTTGAAAAATTTAATTTTTTCAACTGCTCAGTTTGCATATTACGCGGGCGGATGCGGCCGATTCGTTAGGTAAAGGGTTAAACAGGAAGAGGAACCCAGAGATAAATTCGCCCACTCTATGGGATCGCATCAGCGAATTCACCAGCTGAGGACCTCATTCTTGCTGATAACGTGAAAACAACAATATTGAAGTGTATGGTATGAATAGAGTTCACTAAGGTGATGATGTGCATCGATGCAGTACACTGTTTCATATCACAGCATTTCATCACCAGATTTGAAGAACACTAAGTTTCTGTTGTCATTATAAAGTTTATCATGGTTAATTTTACAAAGTTCTTTCATTATGAATGTTCTGTGACTAATGTCAGAAAGATCGCTGAGAGCACTTCATTGTCAAAGTCATGGAACATAGCACAGTTAGCCGATTGTGGGTTGTACCTGGAACTGTTGGGGTGGACAGTGTTTTTTTGTGACATTTCTAGGGTAACTTTTTGTGCTGAACCTGAATCCATTTGATGCCAGTCTGTAACTATGGGGCAACTCAAAATATTCAAGATGGCAGCCAAGATGGCCACCAAAAAATACTGTTTTCATAAATTTGTTTATATATCAGATTGAAACTTAAACAGTGTATGTACCCCTCTAGACGGTGTGTCATATACAAAATTCATGACCGATCCACCAAGGTCAAGGTCACAGACCGATGTCAAAAAATGGAATGAGCATGTCTGAGATCTGCGGAGGTTACATATTTGTGTATGTAAATGAATTTATGAAAATTGTGTATTTTGGTGGTCATCTTGTTCGGCTTCTTGAATACCTCAGGTTGCCTAATGGTTACAGATAGGATTCAAGCAGATTCGGAAAATGCCCAGAAAACGGCAATGCAAAAATTTTCAGTTTTCATCCAACCTTTGCCAGACTAACACTCAGTTTTACCACCATTATAGAGTTAGTCATGTTTGTGGGAGAGTTAACTGAATACTGAGGGTAGTGCAAAGTACAGTGGAACCCTGTTAATTGAATAGCAACATTGCCAATAAAAAAATATTCAATTAACAGGAGTATTCAATTAACAGTGATTGTGTCACTTTCCTGCATTCTAGAGATAAACTTAGCTTTTACTCTATTATGCCTTGTTTGACAGAGCTCCAAGAGCTCTGTCAAACAAGATATAATAGATTAAATGCCTATATTGGATGTACTGAGGCCAAATATGTCTGTAAACAAAGGAAAACTGGGGAGAGTCAGGGTATATTTCTCGACATGTTACAAGATATTTTATTCAATTAACTGGAGTTTACTCTATAACCTTTATTCAATTAACAGGTCAAATTTGTACTGGAGGTATGGTAAATGGTTTTGTGTTGGAAAATTATATTCAATTAACAGGGTTATTCGGTTAAGAGATATCCAATTAAGTGGGCTCCACTGAATATGTTCCTTTTACTTACTAAGGTCCAGAATGTAGGCAGACAAAATATTGCCTTCCTTATTCCGATAAAGGTAAACTATAGGTGGACGAAAGATTCATTGCCCAGTTTTTGAAGGCCTGAGAGATGGCCCAATTTGTGCAGGCCAGACTTCTTGAGTAAGCTCTTCAGTTCTGGGAGGGATGGTCGGAGGAGGTTTATATCTAATGTGTTGCATACTCATAGTGATAGATACCTTAATTTCAAACTGTGTTCAAAAAAAAATTTTTTTCTGATCATTTACAAAGAAGTATATTTTTATACTGTACCAATGACCCAGACATAGCTGGTGCTAACTCTTAAAATATAGGGCCAAACACAAATTTTGCCCCCCAATCCCCAAAATTTGCATCTAAAACTAAAGAAAACATGTCCTGAAAGGCCCTCCACACTTCGCCCCTACTGCGCATGCGCAGTGTCAAGGACGTTCCGAAATTGGCGCCATTTATCATTCTAAGTTTGGCCCTTCATCAGTTAACATCTGACTGATCTTTGTGCTTTTAAATCTCAGTTTAAATGATGCCAGACACATAAATATTAGTGAAATGGTGATTCTAAGGAGGATAGAGAAGGAGGAGAGGAAAAGAATGTGTGACAGAATATTATCAGGGCTGTAACTTAAAATTTTTTAATGAAATTATGTTAAGTTACCTATTTTCAAGGCAGCAGCCATTTTGTTGTCATTCTGATTATTTAGTTACACTGTTTTTACAAGTGTTTTCCTCTCTCCCTGTCCTTTAAGTTCCCCCTTGCTATTCTCCCATGCTTTTGGCATAGTTTCTGTAATTATTATTACTAAAATTTCTTGGGAGTTTTAGCTGAATAACAGAATGAATTCTGTTCTTTCCCCATGTTTACGTCTTCACCTACGGGTGGTTAGGCGTTCTGTTCTGCATCTACCATCTGATGTTCTGCAGTTTCTTCCCTGGAAGTCTCTGTTTTGCATCAGATAGTGTATTTTTGGTAACTGATTTCGGGCCTGGGTGCCTGGAGTCTTATTTTAGTGTTTTTACACTCATTGTTTACATTTACAACAGCCCTCTGTGTGAGGGGGGGATTTCTAAAAAATAATATCTTTATGTTATTTTAATCATAACTAGATACATTATTATTGTTCGTAAGTGTTGAATAAATTGTTTAAAATATTTTTAAAATTTTTGTCCACACTTAGGCTTGGGATCCATTGGGGCTCAACGTTACTTTTCAGAAACTTGGGCTATTCTGAAAAAATATTTTTTCAAAATATTTTGATTTCAATTATTTTTTCTATATTAATGGATCATATTATTATTATGTATTTTGATTGCCAGGGGTTAGTGCGAGTACCAGGACTTGTTTTCTTTTCACATTGAAAGGATATTGATCAATTGTTTTAAGAGGAAGTCTTCCTCTGACTTTATTATCATTCTATATGTGGTCAGTGTACTCGCATTAACTCCTGTTCTGTATCGTATGATTTCGATGACAATATGGGAAGCGTATGTCACGGTATGTTGTTGGGGATTTGGACACTCCGGTCCTTTCCCCGCAGGGTCACTCTACTTTATCAATTTCTATTTCAGACGATCAAGATTAGGGTGATGTATCTGTGATGTCTTCCAACAGTGTGCCTCCGTCGTCACTATTAATGAAGGGCTAGCGGAAAAGTGCTCATGTTATACGCCAATTGCCTAAGAGGACCCTAGTAGGTTCGACGGCCTTTGACGTCCGCTAGCTCGCCCGGTGTAGCGTCCATTCACCGAATGGTTCGGCAGCCGGGTTCGTCCGTTGCGGTCTAGAAGGAATTTTGGGGTGATGCGAGCACTATAAAATTAACTTAATGCACACCCAGTGACGGCAGATCGGAGGGAGAACGGAGGAAGCCTTTTAGTCCGGTTCATAGCTCGTTCCGGTCCATCCGGACGGCAAGCGAGAGAGGCCCCTCTCTCGTTCAACAACATCTGGCCCCAGATGTTGTGGTACAAAATGTGTCGCTAGCGGAGCATACGTCCGTCGCTCGGGACGCTCCGTTGTATAGGCAGTCCGCTGAGACTGCTAAGGCTTCCTCTTCTCGTCAGCGCACACGACCGCACCTTGGCTGCGTGACCGCCGATATATTACCAGCTTCGCCGATCAAGGATTCTTCGGCGACCAGGTCACACCATCCGGCAGCCAGGGATTCAAGACCGATGGACTCCGGACGTTCGCATAGGAAAAGTATGCGGGAGCCATCTGATGCGGAGCTGCCCTCGGCGAAGCAGCGATAGACTGCGCCTCCGCAGGTCTCGACGCCGGACATTCTTGTGCACATAGCACAGCTTATCGCAGCATCCCAGCAGCCGACAGAAACGGTGTCGGATCGAGAATTATCCGACAGCGCTGGGTCGGTAGCCGGGGACTCGAGGCCTGCAGACTCCGGACGTTCGCATAGGAAGTGTGCGGGAGTCAACGTACACGGAGCTTCCGGCGGCAATGCATCGTAAGTCCGCTACTGCACAGGCCTCGGGAACGAACGTGCTTTCCTTAATAGCACAGTTTATCGCAGCATCCCAGCATCAACTGAATCTGTCGCATATATTTTATCCGACGATGCTGGGTCGGGACGCTCCGCGGAAGCGGGTACGGACGTCCGAAAGTTTCATCCGGTCAGACGGGATACCGAAAGGGATTCGGAGGATTTCAAGCTTTCCCTTTCGGAACAACATATGCTGCGATGCCGGATAAGAAACTGATAGCGTCGGTGGACTTAGAAATTTTTGGTTCGGTTCAGGGACATCGTCCCTCAGTTCCGACATAGTCCAATAATGTCACACAAACTTTCGAATTATTGAACGACGCTATATATATTATTATTTTATGCTTGCTATCCAAGCATTTCTGGTTTCTTGTTCGAAGAGTTATGGAGATGTCTTTCAAAAGTGTGCCTCTGTCGTCATAGTTAATGAAGAGTTAGCGGCAATAAGTGCTCATGGAATATGTCTATCGCTTACGGAGTGACATTCGCTAGCTCACCCGGTGTAGCGTACATTCATCGAATGGTTCGGCTGCCGGGTTCGTCCGTTGCGGTCTAGGAAGGAGATTTGGGTGATGCGAGCACTTTAATTACTTTAGTACTCACCCAGTGACGGCAGATTGAGGACAGATCGGAGGAAGCCAACAACATAGGGGACCGCATGTTGTGGTTCAGATATTTTACATTCGGAGCATATGTCCGTTGCTCGGGACGCTCCGTTATATTGACAGTCTGAGAGACTGTCTTTAATGCTTCCTCATCCTCACAGCAGGGCACACGACCGCACATTGGCTACGTGACCTCGAGTATCCGATCAGTTTCGGCATTCAGTGATTCCACGGCGAATAGGTCGCGCCATCCGGTAGCCAAGGGACACGAGGCCTATACACTCCGGTCGCTCGCATATTGGAAGTATGCACGGGGTAACGATCACGGAGCTTCCAGCGGCAATGCATCGTAAGACCGCTTCTCCTCAGGCCTCAGTGACGGACGTGCTATCCGAGTTAGCACAGTTGTTTCGCAGCATCCCAGCAATTGACAGTTTCTCGGTCGAATCAGGAATTATCCGACGGCGCTGGGTCGGTGCGGTCCGCGGTTGCATCAGCTACGGACGACCTAACGCTTTATAGGGTCCGACAGGATGGCGAAAGGGATTCGAAAGATTTCGAGTTTTCCCTTTAGTAGTATCGGAAGATGCCTTTCATATCTTCTGGCATTTCTTCCAGTGATTATTTTTCGGACTTCATTGCTGCGATCTTGGATAAGAGACTTATAGCGTCATTGGACTCGGATTTTTCGATCGGTACAGGGACATTGTCCCTGTCTTACCGACGCAGTCCAATATTGTCATTACAACATGTGTTTTATTTTTCGACGCTATATATTTATATATATATACAAGCCTGCTACTAAGCATGATAGTTTAGTTTCTTGTCCGCGTTGCTCATTTCTGCCATTTTATCATTTTTACAAATAGTTTATTTTGGCAGAGCAGGGCATACCGAGAGTTCATATGCGTCTAGACGGTGTGATTAAAGACTGCATATATTCTTTTTCGCCGTTTATGTCTTTTCCAATTTCAATGTTGGGAACGACATTATGTATAGTAGACTTAACTTAGACGCTTTATTATACGTAATCCGCCTTACTGAGGCGTTATCATTACGTCTTCAAGAAAAGATTTACGGGATATTATTCTCAATGTAATTTCTTTTGAGGGCAGTAGTTTGTTCACGTATAACTCTGCCCTTCAGTGGCTGATTGGAGTTGGTTAGACGTGACGCAGCCCTAGCTACATCCACACGCGTGGACAGAGTCGCTTCGTTCTCGGAGGAGCTTCTCTTCGACGGCAACTTTCCGGCAATCCATGAATTGCTCGATTTATACATTCTCTTGTCTATCTAGTGTTACAAGAGATTCAGACTGGGGCAAACATTCGGTGGTTGACTCAGAGAGTGCCGCCGCAGTTGCCGGACCCGAGTGTGGCTGTTATGACGGTTGCCAGTCATACAGATTGGGATATATACTGATCCCTACGGATTCGAAGTGCCAGGGTCTTTGGGTTCCGCAGTCTTTTAGCTATCAGTTTAACTTCCGCGGAATAATGTTTTTTAGGCTTGCTTTATGTCATTGCATGAACATTATTCAGAAACGCATGCCCAAATTCCTGTCCTTTAATTCGACAGTAGTGGCGTATCTCCGGAACCAGGGAGGCACTCTTTCGTTTCCGTTATTCAATTTAATGGAAAGAATCCGTCTGTTGGTTATAGTACACCAAGTTCAGTTTTGGTCCGTCATATTCCGGGTCGTCTGATTGTTTTATCGGACTCCCGTTCTCTTACGGGTCGCTTGTTGCTGTCAGAATGGACTCTCAACAAACAAGTATTCAATCAGATTTGCTATCTATGGGAGCGCCCAATGATGATTTATTTATGACACAGCTTGCTAATCAATTGCAGACGTATGTGTTGGCTTGTCCAGATCTCTGAGCTAATAGTGTTAACGCTCTATTGATCTATAGGACGGAATGAACGCGTATCCTCCGGCGCTGTTGTTTCAGCAGGTATTGCTAAGATAAACAACCACAATACATTTCTGTTGATAGCATCTCTATCTTCACAGAGATCATGAGTAATTTACTCTCTTGTCTACTGTGGGTCTTAACGTGAAATCTTCCTCTATGTGAGGATCTTTTTTCACTGGGTAAATCGTGTCATCTTTATCACAACCAGCAAGGTCGCAACCTTCATGTATTCTGTTGTGTGGTCCGTATTGCATTGTAAGCACTGTACTGGACGAGCTTTGGACGCGATTTCTTACTATAGGAGATCCTCTTCTTCGCTATTCTATGCGACTAAAGTGGAGGCTCTTCCGTCGTGGTGTAGGGATCTTTATGTTCATATTGTTGATCCCTCCATACTACTCATTGCTATTTTTTAGTATACTTGTTTCACAAGATCTACTGCAGCCTGTTATTATTTAGGTTATAGGTTTATGTTACCTCATACCTATGCACTCTACGATAGTTTACAATTGAGTCTTTTGTCTCTTTATCTAAGTCAGTTAGTAACTTTTTGATAAATAGACTTAGAATCTTTAGATTAAATTCCTATACGGATTTTAACTTCGGTTCTTATTTAGCTGAGTAATCATTTGAGCCTCTGGAAACAGTAGTTTTCAAATTCTGACCTTTTAGACAGTAATTCTGTTGGTTTCTCTTTTACTGTAGAGTCAGTGAGTTTCATGCACTATCGATGGATGATTTTCACTTTCGTAGTTTCGGAATCAATACTTCCGTTACTATTTAGGTTGGATTGTTGCATAAGAGTTAGGCTCCTATTATCCGGAACCTATTATTTTAAGGTCCTTCCGTCTTCGTATGGGCATAGGCCTTTACTCTTTCCGGGTACAGTTTATGTATTTATAAACAGATATCTGTTTATTACAAGGGCGTAACCTTCTTCTGTCTTTGATGTCTAGTAGAAGGACGTTACGCTCCATTTTATTATTAATGGATTCTATTAACTATCGGTACTGCTTATGGTATATCATTGACTTAGCAGTTGTGCTTAAGATTTCGGCTCATGAAGTAAGAGTTCTTCTACTTCTTGGGCTTACTTTAATAGTGTCGCTATTATAGATTTTTGAAGGCCGCTCATTGCGCTCAGCCATCCACATTCATGAATTTTATCTTAGAAATATCGAGTCAATTTCTTGAGGCCTCTTTTGTTAGGTCTATTATCTACTGCTTAGAATGTCATTCTCTTAACAGTTGCTACTATAGCTAGGTAGGCTGTCTGTTTCGGCAGTGTCTCCGTTCGGCTGCCCTCTTCGCTCTGGGCTATTTGACCCAGGGCAAGAAAAAGGGGGGGGGGGGGGGAGGGTGTTCCCTTGGGTCACCTGTTTTACTATGAAAACAAGGGGATACCTCCTCCGGAGTTAGTAATTCTGAGCTGTTATTGGGATGGTTGTTTAGTGAGAAGTTTAAGTTTATAAAATTCATTCAAGTCTTAGTTTTTAAAGTATAGCTTTTGAATATTGCATATGTCAACGGACATGATTATGCAATTCTCAGACACTTTTAGGAGTATAAGAGTCTCTATTCTCTAGACTTACTTTATTATTGGCTTACTTTAAAAATTATTAGTATAAGGATTATATTGGATATTAATAGAGTACATGGATGTATGAAGCTCAATTTTGGAAGGTGTTGTATCTTTCTAATTTATCATAAATAAGAAAGATACATGTAAGGCCTATTACTTCTTTTCCCTACAGGGGATGACTCTATTTTATTTTATTGAGCGTATTCCATTTTGCTCTATGTCCTTGGCCCTCCAGCCTTTTTACTATTCAGCTATGTCTGGGTCATTGGTACGGTATAAAAATGTTAAAAAATTTATAGTAATTTATATATTTTTTATACTTACCAATGACCCAGACGGGGATGGCCCTCCCAGGAGTTGGGAACTCTTGCCTCCCCGCTGAGTACATAGCGCTTACCAGGCACTGGTTATTAGAATGATAAATGGCGCCAATTTCGGAACGTCCTTGACACTGCGCATGCGCAGTAGGGGCGAAGTGTGGAGGGCCTTTCAGGACATGTTTTCTTTAGTTTTAGATGCAAATTTTGGGGATTGGGGGGCAAAATTTGTGTTTGGCCCTATATTTTAAGAGTTAGCACCAGCTATGTCTGGGTCATTGGTAAGTATAAAAAATATATAAATTACTATAAATTTTTTAACTTTTCATTAGATTGTAAGCAGAATTTTTGTGTTTAATCAGGTAGATACCATATGAATGAATGATATCTCCAAATACAGTTTGTTTGTTTAATGGTGTTTACTGACACTTTCAACAACTGTGTTCATATCATATCAAAAAGTGTATTGTTTTTATATGGGAGCTCTTTGGAGCAGGCAATGTTATGGTGTGGTCATGTCCGTCTAGCCATTATTTTTTGCTTGTCCGCAAAATAACTTGAAAATGAAATGCATCATGGATCCTATTTTGGGTGGTGGATTAGTGGTGACTAGAGGAAGGTTCCTTTCGATAATCATTTCCTGTTCAGAGTGCTCTTTGTTTCTCTATCCATCTTGGCATCAGTTATATGGTTTAGGGTTGAGTGATGAATAGAATTTTCAGCTTGCCCTGTTTTAGAGTAAAAGGTTTGAAACTCGTCCATTAACTGGTTGAGGGCTAGATTATATTTTTATACTGTACCAATGACCCAGACTTAGCTGGTGCTAATCTCCTTAATTCAGGGCCAAACACAAATTTTGCCCCCCCAATCCCCAAAATTTGCATCAAAAACCGAAATATACATGTCCTATATGGCCCTCCATACATCGACTCCTCTGCGCATGCGCAGTGTCGAGGAAGTCCCGAAATTGGCGCCAATTATCATTCTTAGTTTGGCCCTCAAAACAGTCACACTTCTCTGTTATTTGTGCTTCCAAATCTCAATTTTCATGATGCCAGACACACATTCATGAGTGAAATGGTGGAAATAAAGAGGATACATTAGGAGGAGAGGAAAATATTTAGTGCAAGAAAATGTTCAGGGCTGTAACTTATAATTATTTTATGAAATTATTTCTAGTTGCCTTTTTTCAAGGCATGGCCCTGATGTTATCATTCTTGCTATGAAGTACCATTGTTTGATCAGTGTTTCCTCTCTACCTTCCTTATTCCCCCCTAGCTTTTCTCCCATGTTTTGGCTTAATTTTTGTAATGTTTATTACTAAAAATTTCTTGGGAGTTTTGGCTTGGTAACAGATTTATTTCTGTTTTTTTCCCCATGTTTACGTCCTCACCTTAGGGGTGTTTAGGCGTTTTGGTCTGCATCTACCATCTGATGTTCTACAGTTTCTTCTCTGGAAGCCTCTGTTTTGCATCAGATAGTGTTTTAATTGGTGACTGATTTCGGGCCATGTTTGTTTTAGTGCCTGGAGTCATGTTTCCGGTTTGTTGACACTTTTGCTTAGGTTGACAACAGTTACTGCTGATAGTGATTTTTTGTCTTCTGCATCTCTCATTCATAGTAAGATACATTATTATTGTCCGTAAGTGTCTCATTAATTTTTTCAAAATGAATTTAAATTTTTGTCCACACTTAGGCTTTTTTGGGATCCATTGGGCTCAGGGTTCCCTTTGGGAACTTGGGCTCTTCTGAAAAAAATTTTTTTTTTTAAAAAAAAAAAAAAAAAAATTTTTCTTTCAAATCATTATTTATTAATGAATATAATGGATTGTTGTATTATGTATCTTTATTTTCAAGGATTAGTGCGAGTACTTTGATTGTTTACATTTCACTATGAATGATTATTGTTCAAATTGTAATAGGAGGAAGTCTTCCTATGATTCTCATGATCTCTGTATTAATTGTTCTCTCTGTACTCGCACTGATCTTTGTTCTGTGTGTTTCAAATGGGATGAAAAACGTTGGAAACGTGTGTCACGGTATGTTGTTCCTGGAGAAAGGTCCATTCCGGTTCTTTCTCCTCAGAGTCACTCTAGTGTTTCACTCTCTTTTTCAGAGGAACAAGAACAGGGTGATGTTTCCGTGATGTCATCCAGAAGTGTGCCTCCGTCGTCACATACAAGCGAAGAGCTAGCGGCAAAAGTGCTCATGGAGATTCGTCAATTCCCTGAAAGGAGCCCGAAGGGGTTGACGTCCACTAGCTCGACCGGGGTTGCGTCCATTCACCGAATGGGGCAGCACTCGGGTTCATCCGTTGCGGTCCAGCACAGAGAGTCGGGTGTTGCGAGCACTATAAAACATCCACGTGCACACCCAGTGACGACGGAAAGGAGGATGGATCGGAGGAAGCCTGACAGTCCGGTGTTTAGCTTGTCCAGTTCGACACGGGCTGCAAGCGAGAGAGGTCCCTCTCTCATACAACAGCATCTGGGACCAGATGTTGTAGTCCGTAATGTTACGCAGTCGGAGCATACGTCCACCGCTCGGAGGGCTCCGGTATATAGGCAGTCCGCCGAGGCTACCTATAAGGCTTCCATATCCTCTCAGCGGCACACTCGACCGCACCTTGGCTACGTGACCAGTGAATTACAGTCAGCTTCGCCGACCAGGGATTCCTCGGCGACCAGGTCTCGCCATCCGGTAGCCAGGGACTCGAGGCCTTCTTCGTCCGGACGTTCACATAAAAGATGTATGCAAGATGCAACGTCCAGGGAGCTTCCGGCGGCTAAAACCAGTAAGACCGCCGCTCCCCAGGCCTCTGTAACGGATGTGCTATCACAGATAGCAAAGTTAATCGCAGCATCCCAGCAACCGTCAGAGCCTCTGTCGGAACATGAAATGTCAGAAGATGCTGGGTCGGTAGGTTCTGCCGCTGGATCCGGTGCGGACGACCGAGATTTACATGATTTACATGAGGTCCGGCAGGATGGCGAAAGGGATTCTGATGAATTGGATATTTCCCTTTCGGAACAACATAAAATAGCCGTAGAATTCATCCGGTGTTATCTTCCAGAAGTTGTTCCGCCAGACCAAAATGCTGCGCAGCCGGATAGGAGGGTAATAGCGCCACTGGACACCGAGTTTTTTAATCGGTTTAGGGACATTGTCCCGGAATTTCCATCACAATCCAAGAATGTCTCTCGGATTTTTGAGTTATTGAATGACGCTATTGATAAACTTGCCAACAAGACGGGCAGGTCAGCCTTCCTACCGGCTTCTGCTCTACAGCTGCCGTTTATTAATCAAAGGAACAAGTTTGATACGGCAGGTCAGGGCATCCAGAGAGTTCCTCTGCGTTTAGACGACCAGGCTGAAGACCTTGATATATCCATGCCGTCGTCTATGTCACTTCCGTCGTCTACGATGGAAACGACGATATCGTCTAACAGAGCTAGTTTAGACGCTCTTTCCTACGCAGATCACCTTACTAGAGCGTTGTCTTTACGCTTTGAAGGACCTGAATTTCAAGACGTACAAACGTCTTTAAGAGTTCTGTCCAGGGCCATAGCGTTTTCCACTTATAACTCCGCCCTTTCAGTGGCAAATCTGGAGTTAGCTCGACGTGACGCGGCCTTGGCTACTTCCACACGCGTGGACAGTAAGGTGAAAAACTCTCTTAGAGTCGCTCCGGTCTCTGGAGAGTTTCTCTTCAGTGGCAAGCTTTCTGATATATATGATAAATTAACAAAGAAAGCTTCGGACTCTCTGCTTTTTAAGTCTGCTTCCAAGAAATCGGAACCAGCAGACAGGAGTAGGCCAGGCACTTCCGGGACGAGTTCGTCCAGGGGAAGTTCCTATAGAGGTTCCTATGCATCCTCTAGGTCTTACTCTAGAGACCGGCAGAGTAGCGACTCGACTAGGGGCCGTTATGCTGGCCGAAATAACCGGTCAGACGCCCCTAGGCCGACGGGGCGAGGTGCGGGTCGCGGAGGACGTGGTTTCTCCTACCGCAAGCCTCGCGGATCCAGGAAGTGATGGTCTAGACCTCTGTCGCGTTCCGGTGGGCGGAAGACTGTCGAGTTTCTCAAGCAATTGGGAATCAATTACGGAGGACCCTTGGGTGCTAGGGGTTATTTCGGAAGGACTAAAACTGTCCTTCAAAGGCAAGCCTCCATTAACTCGAAGTCCAAGATGGACTCAGCTTCCGTCAAATTGTCAGAAAAGAACCGCACTTCTATCAGAAGTCCAGTCTCTTTTAACGAAGAACGCGATAGAGGTCGTAGAAAACCAGGAATCTCCAGGTTTCTACAGCCATCTTTTTCTGGTTCCAAAGCCAGACGGCTCGTTCCGTCCAGTGATCGACTTAAGCTGGATAAACAAGCTGATCGTGGCTCCAAAGTTTTATATGGAGACCATTCGATCGGTCAGAGCGAGCATTCGAGTGAACGACTATGCTGCGAGCATAGACCTCAAGGATGCATACTTTCACGTCATGGTACATCCGGCGTTCAGAAAGTATCTTCGCTTCGCTGTCCTAGGTGTTGTTTATCAGTTCCGAGCGATGTGCTTTGGTCTGAATCTAGCGCCCTGGGCATTCACTCGAGTAATGAACTCGGTAATGACTCATTTCCGAGCTCATTCGTCGGCGGTAACGTCGGCTTACCTGGACGATATTCTTCAGAGATACGGCAACGAGTTAACGCTTCAGAACGACATGCACAATCTGCTTCTATTGCTCCGACGTCTCGGTTTCATAGTAAACGAAGAGAAGTCGGATCTGGTGCCGTCCAAGTCATTTACCCACCTGGGAATGAGCTTCGAGACGCACAACAATCTCGTTCGTCTGCCGTTAACCAGAGCGAAATTAGTCAGTTGTTATGCTCGCTATTGTCTTCACTCAGACAAAGTGTCAGCGAGGGAATTCATGAGACTAATAGGTCTGTGCGGAGCTGCCTCGGATCTCATTCCGATGGGGCGGCTATGCACCCGTCCTCTCCAGGTCTATCTGACTCAGAATTGGAGAGTGAAGATTCATTCGCTCGAAACGGACATACTCTTGTCAAGCCAAGTGAAACAAGAGATTCAGACTTGGGCAGACATACAGTGGTTAACTCAGGGAGTTCCACTGCAGTTGCCAGATCCGAGTTTTACGATTATGACGGATGCCAGTCAAACAGGCTGGGGCGCGACACTGAGCCCATCGGATTTGAAGTGCCAGGGTCTTTGGGATCCGCAGTTTCTAAGCAAGCACATCAACATCAAAGAGATGATGTCGATTTGGCTTGCTCTACGTCATTGGATAGACGTTATTCAGAATGCACACGTGCAAATTATGTCCGACAATACGACAGTAGTTGCGTATATTCGGAACCAAGGTGGCACTCATTCCATTCCGTTGCTCAATCTAACGGAAAGAATTCTTCTGTTTGTATTAGAACATCAGATGCTTCTCTCCATCCGTCATATTCCGGGTCGTCTGAACGTCTTAGCAGACTCCCTTTCACGGAGGGGTCGCCTGTTGCCGTCAGAATGGACTCTCAACAAGCAAGTATTCAATCAGATTTGCTACCAATGGGAACGGCCAATGATAGATTTATTTGCGACACATCTCAACAACCAGTTGCAGACGTATGTGTCACCTTGTCCGGATCCTCGAGCGTTTGCAGTAGACGCTCTCTCGATCTCTTGGGACGGAATGATAGGATATGCATATCCTCCAGTGCCGTTGATTCAGCAGATATTGCTCAAGATAAAACAATCGCAATGCAAGATTCTGTTGGTAGCATCTCTGTCTCCACAGAGACCGTGGATAAATCTACTCAGGTGTCTGTTGTGGGACATGCCGAGGAAGCTTCCTCAACGGGAAGATCTTCTTTCGCAAGGGAAATCGCGCATCCTCCATCACAATCCGCAAGGTCTAAACCTTCACGTATTTCCATTGTGCGGTCCTTCTTGCACGGAAAACATTTTACAGGACGAGCAGTGGATGCGATTTCTAACTGCAGGAGGACCTCCTCTTCGCTAAACTATGCTGCTAAGTGGAGGGTCTTTTGTCAGTGGTGTGAGGATCATTCAGTAGATATTTATGATCCCTCCATTCCAGACATAGCAAACTTTCTAGTGTACTTGTTTGATGAGATTAATCTGCAGCCTATCACCATTAAGGGTTATAGGTCTATGCTATCTGATACCTATGCACATCATGATAGCTTGAGGATTGGAACTAATGTCTCTTTATCTAAGTTAGTTAGAAATTTTTCGATAAATAGACCTAGAACCCTTAGATTAATTCCGAAGTGGAATTTGGCCTGGGTTCTTCTTAAGCTAAAAGAAGCGCCTTTTGAGCCTCTTGACACAGTTGACTTCAAATTCTTAACATATAAGACAGCTTTTCTCTTAGCTTTCTCTTCTGCTAGAAGAGTTAGTGAGCTTCATGCACTATCTGTGGAGGATTCTCACTACCGTAGTGTCGGTAATACTATTACCTTTACCACTAATGTTGGATTTTTGGCTAAGAATCAGGCTCCTAATAAGTATCCTGAACCTATTATTATTAAGGCCCTTCCATCATCTGATGGGCGTAGGCCTCTACTGTGTCCTGTTAGAGCAATACGTATTTACAGACGTAGATCTGAGTTCATCAGAAAGGGACGTAAGCGTTTCTTTCTGTCTTTGATGCCTAATAGAAAGGATATTATGGTTCATTCTATTGCTAGATGGATTCAATTAACTATTCGAACTGCTTATGAAAAATTATCTTCCTCTCAGCAGTCGGCACTCAAGATCTCAGCTCATGAAGTAAGAGCTCTTTCTACTTCTTGGGCCTATGCTAATTGTATTGCTATTACTGATCTAATGAAGGCTGCATATTGGTCTCAACCTTCCACATTCACTAATTTTTATCTCAGAAATATTGAGTCCATTTCTGGAGACCTCCATTGTTTAGGTCCGTTATCAGTTGCTCAGAATATCGTCCACTAAACAGTTGCAACTATAGTTATGTAGGCTTTCTGTTCCGGCAGTGACTCTGTCCTGCTGCCCTCTTCGCTCTGGGGTATTTGACCCAGGGCAAGGGGAAGGGGGGGGGGGCGGGTGTTCCCTTAGGTCACCTGCTTTATAGTGAAAAGCAAGGGAATACCTCCCCCAGAGTCAGTAATTCTGAGTCGGTACCGGGATGGTTTTAAAGTGTAAGATAATGTTTAATCATCCATGTAATATTTTTAAAGTGTAGCTCGGTGTGAAGCATTTGTATATGTCATGTGTCAAACGAGCGTTAATATACAATCCTCGGACACTTTTAATGAATATAAAGAGTCTCATTTCTCTGGACTTCCTTTATTTATTGGCTTACCTTTAAAAATATTAGTATAAAGGGTTATACTGGATGTTAATAGAGATCATTGATTATTATGCTCAATTACTGATCGGTGTTGTGTCTTTCTTCTTTATTATAAATAGGAAAGATACATGTAAAGCCTATCTCTTCTTTTCTCCTGGAGAGGATATTCTTTTATACATAATTGAGCTTATTGGATTTTCCTTTATGTCCTAGGCCCTCCAGCCTATTTACTATTCAGCTGAGTCTGGGTCATTGGTACAGTATAAAAATGTTAAAAAATTTATAGTAATTTATATATTTTTTATACTTACCAATGACCCAGACGGGGATGGCCCTCCCAGGAGTTGGGAACTCATACCTCCCCGCTGAGTACATAACGCCTACCAGGCACTGGTTGTAAGAATGATAATTGGCGCCAATTTCGGGACTTCCTCGACACTGCGCATGCGCAGAGGAGTCGATGTATGGAGGGCCATATAGGACATGTATATTTCGGTTTTTGATGCAAATTTTGGGGATTGGGGGGGCAAAATTTGTGTTTGGCCCTGAATTAAGGAGATTAGCACCAGCTAAGTCTGGGTCATTGGTAAGTATAAAAAATATATAAATTACTATAAATTTTTTAACTTTTGGTGGTCTGAATTTGTTATTCAAAACTTGTTTTATTACAAATTATTGGAGAGTGCCCACAGGCACTCTCCAATAATTTGTAATAAAACAAATTTATATAAACAAAATATCAATTGTGTTTGACTGAATATGAAATATAAGCAAGGAGAATACTGGCTTTTGTTCTGGTATCCTCATTTTTTGAAAGCCCTGATAGTGGCTTCTAGCACTCAACCAGTTAAATCAATTCTGAACCAAAGAGCCCAACTATTCTAACATTGCACCAGTTTACATGTGTGACTTAGATTTTGTTATTTATTTTTAGTGGTACATCTACAGACGACTAATGCTTATCTTCAGAAGCAAATCAAAGAAGAGCAAGATAATAAAGTAAAATTACTCAAACAGATTAATGAATTGAAAGGGGAGATAAGTCAAATGAAGCTTGAAAAACAACATTTATCAGTTCAGTTATCTCAAGAGGTGAGCTATTTTGTTTAACCCTTTACCCAACGCAGACGATATCAAAATTTATTATTTTAAATTTCATTTTTTCAAATTTTTCAAAAAATTTCAACAAAACCATATCATGTGAGCCCTCGTTGGAATGAGCTCATCGAGCTCGTTCCAACGGTGGGTCACATGATATGGTTTTGTTGAAATTTTTTGAAAAATAATATTTTTTGACCTGCTGAATTTGCATATTACGCGGGCGGATGCGGGCGATTCGTTAGGTAAAGGGTTAATGGCATGCTCTTAATATAAAAATTCTATTATTTATTGTCGAGATTATTATTGTATTATTATCTCTAATGGGTGATGGTGTGAGATGGGGAAATCTCATCCGAGGCCAAGATATATGGCCCAGACACGAGGCTTGTACTGAGGGTGAGATTTCCCCATCTCACACCCACCCTCATCAAGGATAATTTTGCTCCCCCCCCCACCAAAACACCCTGACGTCTTCAAAAGTAGTTCAGGGGCAAGTGCTGCTATATCGAAACAATTTTGTTGCCCATTTCTGAAAAATAAATTTGCGTATCGGAAAGAGCACACAAAAGTTGTGTATATACCAACAAGCTCGTTCCAAAGAGGGGTCACATGATATGGTTATGTTAAAATTTTCCGAAAAATAATATTTTTTCAGCTGCTGAATCTGCAGATTAGGCCGGCAGATGCGTGAGATTCGTTGGGTAAAGGGTTAATGCCACGATTATACTCTCTGGAGTCAATCCCTTTCACTCCAAATGTCTTGTCCAATTTAATTACTGCTTTCATTGTCCGCGTAATCTCGGGTGGGTTTAATACTTTTGTCTCACCTCAGACCTAGGATATTCACATAAGTCGCTTGAACAGTAGTGTATGCAGGGAGGAGGGGGGGGGGGGGGGGGATTTGGATTAATAGAATTTTATTCTCATCTTTCAGCTTAATATTCAAAATATTTTGTTAAAGCAGACCTGAATAGGGACGGCAACATTGGGGATTGGTCTGCTGTGTGTGTTATACTGAGTTCAGAAACAACAGCCTACCCCTAACTCAATATTATGATATGACAGATCATTCATTTCCCATTCAGTATGGTTTTACTAAACAAGATACCCTACTGCGCAAGCGACCGTTACATGAATATCCTAGGTCTGAGGTGAGACAAAAGTATTAAACCCACCCAATATTATACGGACAATGAATGCAATAATTAAATTGGACAAGACATTTGGAGTGAAAGGGATTAACTCCAGAGAGCGTAATCTCAGCATTAATTGTGACATAGATTAGACCAAATAAACTACTGCATGTTGATGTCACAGAACATCAGAATGATAACCAGTCATCAATAATTTTCCGAATCATATTTATGTACATGTACGTTTGTGTCGGAATGTTGCAATTTGTCGGAATTTAAAAAAAAATTCTTTCTGATTAAAAACGTAAATATTTTATGAGTTTTGGTAAATGTCATTTCGTCGAGTTGAGTTATACATATTTCGACCACAAAATTGTAAGAGTCGTGCAAAATACGACAATAAGTCCATCCTTTTCATTCAGGGGCCCTAGAAATTAATTACAGCTGTAATCTGTTTGACCGTGAATCACGGCGATTTTAATATCGTGCCGGACATTGACTTGAAAAACAATCGCCAATATTAGTCGGTGACTTCTCTTAGATCTTGAGTGAAGATATCGTTGACCCGGGATATTCATGTAATGGTCGCTTACGCAGTAGTGTACACGTAATTAAATTCCAATGCTGGCAAGATAGGGGTTAAATATTTGTTGCGAAATGAACACTTGACACATTCTGGTGACGTCATATTTTGAATTCTGCAGTGTATTCACATAACTTTTCGACGGGAATTTCGTGCAACTCTCTCCACTCATTATGGCGTTCACCCAAAAATTCACATAAAAGAGTCAAGTGTCCTTTGTTTTTGTGGTCTCTGTTTTTATTTCCTTTTTCTTTAACAAACGTTTGTATGCTAATATTTCCTAAACATGGTCACCATGTTATTTGTTTACAAAAGAATGTGCAATGATTGAACAGTCCTGCGCTCATTAAATATGCTTATAAGTAGGGCTGTCGCGACTATCATTTTTTGTAATCGACTAATGGTGACCAGTAATCGACAGTTAGTCGATTAATAGTCGCTTCCCATGATTTTTTAGCAAATCATTCTTCTGTTCGTAAAACTCTGAAAATGACAATGGCACCAGTGTGTTCAGACGAAGTGGGGTTGTGGGAACAACAAATCGGTCCCGACTGAAGCTACATGTAGTCCAATCTTGGACCCACAGCCCGTAATATAATTTTTGGGGTTGGTACGTCCTGTAGAACGTACCAACCCCAAAAATAATATTACTGACTGCGGGTCCAAGTTTGACCTAGATTGAAGCCGATGAATTAAAATGAATTTACCAAAGAACGTTCCTGCATATGTTTCCTTTCTGCAATAAGTTTCTCGAAATTTTGAACATTGAGATCTATGCATTCCCTCGTCAGTTGTTAAAATTGGATCTTAGTCTGAAGTTCCGAACTTTGAGAAGTGATCTGATGTTCTGACTTTCGTCATAATTTTGTCACTTCCGCGCTTTGGGTTTTCCAATGAGTACATTCGTGTGTACAAGACTGGAGAAATTCAGAAGAATCTATTCTTCTCGAGTAACTGTGAGTGTTCTTTCTTACACAGTCAGTGACAGTTGTACAGTCTTCCGGATATGAATGTTAACTATGGTTAGATATTTAAAGTTATTCACCTTCATTGATCATTCACCTCACAAAACAATGCAATTTAGCCCCGCCGTGTAGTAGACGTGTACCACCTTGAAAATGAACGACGATCGACTAAAAATAAAAAAACGTCGACTACTTCAATAGTCGACGGTTAGTCGACTAATCGAATAATCGCGACAGCCCTACTTATAAGCTGGGCGTGGGTCATGTGAGATAGATATCTGTCTCACATGGCCTTCTTACATGAGACATGCATATCTTGCATTGGAAGTGTGGGGGTGGGGGGAAGGAGCATCTATTAACCCTTATGTCCTGAGACAGCCACAAATTATCCCTTTTATACTGCATTGAAAAAGCCACAAATTGTCCCTTTTATACTGCGTTGTATTCTTCTTTAACCCTTTACCTAACATGAAAAGCAGGCGATAACTATAAACAAAATTATTGAATAACTAATTTTTTTCATTTTTTGCATCAAAAACATCTTATGACCACCCATTGGAACGAGCTCAAGGAGCTCGTTCCAATAAGGGGTCATAAGGTATGTTTTGAAGGTAAAAAATTGAAAAAGTAATAAAGGCTGAATGGCAGTGTCTGTGAATAGCACTGGCTGGTTTTGGCCATTACGTTAGATAAAGAGTTAAGAACTCGGAATTTATTTTGACTGTGTTTTTATATCATTGTTGGCTGCTTGTATAGGCAACCAATAATGTTGTCGAAACACTGTTAAGTCATCTGCAGCTGTGTACATGTAGATATGGTGGTTATTATCATAAAATTAATCTGAGGGGGGTGGGGGGGGGTGTAAGGGTTAATATAACTGATTGCATGTTGGAGAGTTGAAAAAAAATTATATATTTTTATACTGTACCAATGACCCAGACATAGCTGGTGCTAACTCTTAAAATATAGGGCCAAACACAAATTTTGCCCCCCAATCCCCAAAATTTGCATCTAAAACTAAAGAAAACATGTCCTGAAAGGCCCTTCACACTTCGCCCCTACTGCGCATGCGCAGTGTCAAGGACGTTCCGAAATTGGCGCCATTAATCATTCTAAGTTTGGCCCTTCATCAGTTAACATCTGACTGATCTTTGTGCTTATAAATCTCAGTTTAAATGATGCCAGACACATAAATATTAGTGAAATGGTGATTCTAAGGAGGATAGAGAAGGAGGAGAGGAAAAGAATGTGTGACAGAATATTATCAGGGCTGTAACTTAAAATTTTTTAATGAAATTATGTTAAGTTACCTATTTTCAAGGCAGCAGCCATTTTGTTGTCATTCTGATTGTTTAGTTACACTGTTTTTAAAGTGTTTTCCTCTCTCCCTGTCCTTTAAGTTCCCCCTTGCTATTCTCCCATGCTTTTGGCATAGTTTTTGTAATTATTATTACTAAATTTTCTTGGGAGTTTTAGCTGAATAACAGAATGAATTCTGTTCTTTCCCCATGTTTACGTCTTCACCTACGGGTGGTTAGGCGTTGTGTTCTGCATCTACCATCTGATGTTCTGCTGTTTCTTCCCTGGAAGTCTCTGTTTTGCATCAGATAGTGTATTTTTGGTAACGGATTTCGGGCCTGGGTGCCTGGAGTCTTATTTTAGTGTTTTTACACTCATTGTTTACATTTACAACAGCCCTCTGTGTGAGGGGGGGGATTTCTAAAAAATAATATCTTGATGTTATTTTAATCATAACTAGATACATTATTATTGTTCGTAAGTGTTGAATAAATTGTTTAAAATATTTTTAAAATTTTTGTCCACACTTAGGCTTGGGATCCATTGGGGCTCAACGTTACTTTTCAGAAACTTGGGCTGTTCTGAAAAAATATTTTTTCAAAATATTTTGATTTCAATTATTTTTTCTATATTAATGGATCATATTATTATTATGTATTTTGATTGCCAGGGGTTAGTGCGAGTACCAGGACTTGTTTTCTTTTCACATTGAAAGGATATTGATCAATTGTTTTAAGAGGAAGTCTTCCTCTGACTTTATTATCATTCTATATGTGGTCAGTGTACTCGCATTAACTCCTGTTCTGTATCGTATGATTTCGATGACAATATGGGAAGCGTATGTCACAGTATGTTGTTGGGGATTTGGACACTCCGGTCCTTTCCCCGCAGGGTCACTCTACTTTATCAATTTCTATTTCAGACGATCAAGATTAGGGTGATGTATCTGTGATGTCTTCCAACAGTGTGCCTCCGTCGTCACAATTAATGAAGGGCTAGCGGAAAAGTGCTCATGTAAATACGCCAATTGCCTAAGAGGACCCTAGTAGGTTCGACGGCCTTTGACGTCCGCTAGCTCGCCCGGTGTAGCGTCCATTCACCGAATGGTTCGGCAGCCGGGTTCGTCCGTTGCGGTCTAAAAGGAATTTTGGGGTGATGCGAGCACTATAAATTAACCTAATGCACACCCAGTGACGGCGGATCGGAGGGAGAACGCAGGAAGCCTTTTAGTCCGGTTCATAGCTCGTTCCGGTCCATCCGGACGGCAAGCGAGAGAGGCCCCTCTTTCGTTCAACAACATCTGGCCCCAGATGTTGTGGTACAAAATGTGTCGCAAGCGGAGCATACGTCCATCGCTCGGGACACTCCGTTGTATAGGCAGTCCGCTGAGACTGCTAAGGCTTCCTCTTCTCGTCAGCGCACACGACCGCACCTTGGCTGCGTGACCGCCGATATATTACCAGCTTCGCCGATCAAGGATTCTTCGGCGACCAGGTCACACCATCCGGTAGCCAGGGACACGAGGCCTGCAGACTCCGGACGTTCGCATAGGAAGTGTGTGGGAGTCAACGTACACGGAGCTTCCAGCGGCAATGCATCGTAAGACCGCTACTGCACAGGCCTCGGGAACGGACGTGCTTTCCTTAATAGCACAGTTTATCGCAGCATCCCAGCATCAACTGAATCTGTCGCATATATTTTATCCGACGATGCTGGGTCGGGACGCTCCGCGGAAGCGGGTACGGACGTCCGACGGGATACCGAAAGGGATTCGGAGGATTTCGAGCCTTCCCTTTCGGAACAACATATGCTGTTGTGTATATCATCTGACTTGATCTTCTACAGGTTCTTTCGTCGGACCAGAATGCTGCGATGCCGGATAAGAAACTGATAGCGTCGGTGGACTTAGAAATTTTTGGTTCGGTTCAGGGACATCGTCCCTCAGTTCCGACATAGTCCAATAATGTCACACAAACTTTCGAATTATTGAACGACGCTATATATATTATTATTTTATGCTTGCTATCCAAGCATTTCTGGTTTCTTGTTCGAAGAGTTATGGAGATGTCTTTCAAAAGTGTGCCTCTGTCGTCATAGTTAATGAAGAGTTAGCGGCAATAAGTGCTCATGGAATATGTCTATCGCCTACGGAGTGACATTCGCTAGCTCACCCGGTGTAGCGTACATTCATCGAATGGTTCGGCTGCCGGGTTCGTCCGTTGCGGTCTAGGAAGGAGATTTGGGTGATGCAAGCACTTTAATTACTTTAGTACTCACCCAGTGACGGCAGATTGAGGACAGATCGGAGGAAGCCTGTTAGTCCGGTTCCTGGCTTGTCCAGGTCCGTCCGGGCTGTGAGCGAGAGAGGTCCCTCTCTTGCCCAACAACATAGGGGACCGCATGTTGTGGTTCAGATATTTTACATTCGGAGCATATGTCCGTTGGTCGGGATGCTCCGTTATATTGACAGTCCGAGAGACTGTCTTTAATGCTTCCTCATCCTCACAACAGGGCACACGACCGCACATTGACTACGTGACCTCGAGTATCCGATCAGTTTCGGCATTCAGTGATTCCACGGCGAATAGGTCGCGCCATCCGGTAGCCAAGGGACACGAGGCCTATACACTCCGGTCGCTCGCATATTGGTAGTATGCACGGGGTAACGATCACGGAGCTTCAAGCGGCAATGCATCGTAAGACCACTTCTCCTCAGGCCTCAGTGACGGATGTGCTATCCGAGTTAGCACAGTTGTTTCGCAGCATCCCAGCAATTGACAGTTTCTCGGCGAATCAGGAATTATCCGACGGCGCTGGGTCGGTGCGGTCCGCGGTTGCATCAGCTACGGACGACCGAACGCTTTATAGGGTCCGACAGGATGGCGAAAGGGATTCGAAAGATTTCGAGTTTTCCCTTTAGTAGTATCGGAAGATGCCTTTCATATCTTCTGGCATTATCTTCCAGTGATTATTATTTCGGACTTCATTGCTGCGATCTTGGATAAGAGACTTATAGCGTCATTGGACTCGGATTTTTCGATCGGTTCAGGGACATTGTCCCTGACTTACCGACGCAGTCCAATATTGTCATTACAACATGTGTTTTATTTTTCGACGCTATATATATATATATATACAAGCCTGCTACTAAGCATGATAGTTTAGTTTCTTGTCCGCGTTGCTCATTTCTGCCATTTTATCATTTATACAAATAGTTTATTTAAAGACTGCATATATTCTTTTTCGCCGTTTATGTCTTTTCCAATTTCAGTGTTGGGAACGACATTATGTATAGTAGACTTAACTTAGACGCTTTATTATACGTAATCCGCCTTACTGAGGCGTTATCATTACGTCTTCAAAAAAAAAAGATTTACGGGATATTATTCTCAATGTAATTTCTTTTGAGGGCAGTAGTTTGTTCACGTATAACTCCGCCCTTCAGTGGCTGATTGGAGTTAGTTAGACGTGACGCAGCCCTAGCTACATCCACACGCGTGGATAGTAAGGTTAAGAACTCTCTCAGAGTCGCTTCGTTCTCGGAGGGGCTTCTCTTCGACGGCAACTTTTCGGCAATCCATGAATTGCTCGATTTATACGTTCTCTTGTCTATCTAGTGTTACAAGAGATTCAGACTGGGGCAAACATTCGGTGGTTGACTCAGAGAGTGCCGCCGCAGTTGCCGGACCCGAGTGTGGCTGTTATGACGGTTGCCAGTCAAACAGATTGGGATATAATACTGATCCCTACGGATTCGAAGTGCCAGGGTCTTTGGGTTCCGCAGTCTTTTAGCAATCAGTTTAACTTCCGCGGAATAATGTTTTTTAGGCTTGCTTTATGTCATTGCATGAACATTATTCAGAAACGCATGCCCAAATTCCTGTCCTTTAATTCAACAGTAGTGGCGTATCTCCGGAACCAGGGAGGCACTCTTTCGTTTCCGTTATTCAATTTAATGGAAGAATCCGTCTGTTGGTTATAGTACACCAAGTTCAGTTTTGGTCCGTCATATTCCGGGTCGTCTGATTGTTTTATCGGACTCCCGTTCTCTTACGGGTCGCTTGTTGCTGTCAGAATGGACTCTCAACAAACAAGTATTCAATCAGATTTGCTATCTATGGGAGCGCCCAATGATGATTTATTTGTGACACAGCTTGCTAATCAGTTGCAGACGTATGTGTTGGCTTGTCCAGATCTCTGAGCTAATATTGTTAACGCTCTATTGATCTATAGGACGGAATGATAGGATACGCGTATCCTCCGGCGCTGTTGTTTTAGCAGGTATTGCTAAGATAAACAACCACAATACATTTCTGTTGATAGCATCTCTATCTTCACAGAGATCATGAGTAATTTACTCTCTTGTCTACTGTGGGTCTTAACGTGAAATCTTCCTCTATGTGAGGATCTTTTTCACTGGGTAAATCGTGTCATCTTTATCACAACCAGCAAGGTCGCAACCTTCATGTATTCCGTTGTGTGGTCCGTATTGCATTGTAAGCACTGTACTGGACGAGCTTTGGACACGATTTCTTACTATAGGAGATCCTCTTCTTCGCTATTCTATGCGGCTAAAGTGGAGGCTCTTCCGTCGTGGTGTAGGGATCATTATGTTCATATTGTTGATCCCTCCATACTACTCATTGCTATTTTTTAGTATACTTGTTTCACAAGATCTACTGCAGCCTGTTATTATTTAGGTTATAGGTTTGTGTTACCTCATACCTATGCACTCTACGATAGTTTACAATTGAGTCTTTTGTCTCTTTATCTAAGTCAGTTAGTAACTTTTTGATAAATAGACTTAGAATCTTTAGATTAAATTCCTATACGGATTTTAACTTCGGTTCTTATTTAGCTAAGTAATCATTTGAGCCTCTGGAAACAGTAGTTTTCAAATTCTGACCTTTTAGACAGTAATTCTGTTGGTTTCTCTTTTACTGTAGAGTCAGTGAGTTTCATGCACTATCGATGGATGATTTTCACTTTCATAGTTTCGGAATCAATACTTCCGTTACTATTTAGGTTGGATTGTTGCATAAGAGTTAGGCTCCTATTATCCGGAACCTATTATTTTAAGGTTCTTCCGTCTTTGTATGGGCATAGGCCTTTACTCTTTCCGGGTACAGTTTATGTATTTATAAACAGATATCTGTTTATTACAAGGGCGTAAGCTTCTTCTGTCTTTGATGTCTAGTAGAAGGACGTTACGCTCCATTTTTTTGTTAATGGATTCTATTAACTATCGGTACTGCTTATGGTATATCATTGACTTAGCAGTTGTGCTTAAGATTTCGGCTCATGAAGTAAGAGTTCTTCTACTTCTTGGGCTTACATTAATAGTGTCGCTATTATAGATTTTTGAAGGCCGCTCATTGCGCTCAGCCATCCACATTCATGAATTTTATCTTAGAAATATCGAGTCCATTTCTGGAGGCCTCTGTTGTTAGGTCTATTATCTACTGCTCAGAATGTCATTCACTTAACAGTTGCTACTATAGCTAGGTAGGCTGTCTGTTTCGGCAGTGTCTCCGTTCGGCTGCCCTCTTCGCTCTGGGCTATTTGACCCAGGGCAAGAAAAAGGGGGGGGGGGGGGAGGGTGTTCCCTTGGGTCACCTGTTTTACTATGAAAACAAGGGGATACCTCCTCCAGAGTTAGTAATTCTGAGCTGTTATTGGGATGGTTGTTTAGTGAGAAGTTTAGGTTTTTAAAATTCATTCAAGTCTTAGTTTTTAAAGTATAGCTTTTGAATATTGCATATGTCAACGGACATGATTATGCAATCCTCAGACACTTTTAGGAGTATAAGAGTCTCTATTCTCTAGACTTACTTTATTTATTGGCTTACTTTAAAAATTATTAGTATAAGGATTATATTGGATATTAATAGAGTACATGGATGTATGAAGCTCAATTTTGGAAGGTGTTGTATCTTTCTAATTTATCATAAATAAGAAAGATACATGTAAGGCCTATTACTTCTTTTTCCCTACAGGGGATGACTCTATTTTATTTTATTGAGCGTATTCCATTTTGCTCTATGTCCTTGGCCCTCCAGCCTTTTTACTATTCAGCTATGTCTGGGTCATTGGTACAGTATAAAAATGTTAAAAAATTTATAGTAATTTATATATTTTTTATACTTACCAATGACCCAGACGGGGATGGCCCTCCCAGGAGTTGGGAACTCTTGCCTCCCCGCTGAGTACATAGCGCTTACCAGGCACTGGTTATTAGAATGATTAATGGCGCCAATTTCGGAACGTCCTTGACACTGCGTATGCGCAGTAGGGGCGAAGTGTGGAGGGCCTTTCAGGACATGTTTTCTTTAGTTTTAGATGCAAATTTTGGGGATTGGGGGGCAAAATTTGTGTTTGGCCCTATATTTTAAGAGTTAGCACCAGCTATGTCTGGGTCATTGGTAAGTATAAAAAATATATAAATTACTATAAATTTTTTAACTTTTCACAAAATTTCAACCAAACCATATCATGTGACAACCTCGTTAGAATTGTTGAACTCATTCCAAAGAGGGGTAACATGATATATGTCAAGATGTTTTGAAAATGAAAAATCTGAAAAAAAATAAAGTACCGTATTTACTCTATGTATTGGGGCAGCTAAAAATAATTATTTTCACAGGTGTCCCAATTCTTAGAAAATGGGGAAAGAACAGAGCCTGGTCTTGATTTGATGCTGAATAAAGTTGTGTGTGATTCGGTTTCCATCACTATATACGAAAATCGCTGTCCAGTTTTTTTTAAATATTTTCATTTTTTGATTCCAAAACATAGCTTATGATCCCTCATTGGAACGAGCGTATTGTGCACGTTCCAATGAGGGATCATAAGCTATGTTTTGGAAGCATAAAATGAAAATTTTTAGTTACCCAAGAAATTTTTTTTATGAGTGTCGTCTGCTACTAGCGACGGGCCAACTGGAAACAAATCTCCTGAATGTCCCAAACTTTGGAGCATAAAAAAAATATAGTTTTCTGGAAAAAGTGTGTGTCCCAAATCATAGAGTGTCTCAATACATAGAGTAAATACGGTAATAAATTTTGATATCATTGAGTTAAAGGGTTACTTGGGGTGTGGGGAGGGGGGGTTGGATTCTTATTGATATTGATAATTATTACTTTTATAACAACAAGGATACAGAGAAAATGAAACTGAAAGAACATTTCCAAGAAGAAATGCTTAGATTACAGAGGCAGTTGGAAATACTCCACAGAGAAGTTGGTGAAATTCAGTCTCGGTGGAAATCCTCTGAACAGGAGAATAATATTCTTCACATTACATTAAAACAACGAGATTCAGAAATAAATAAATTTCAGCAGCAAATTGTGTGAGTACACTTCATATTTCATTATTCACACTGATGTCCTTTTTAGCTCAACTAATTACTTTCTATCTTTTGTCTATGATCATCCAGTATGTTTACAGATGAGTTCTTTCAAGTTTGTTCAAATAAAGTCCCTATGGGTGCCTGAATTTTAACATGTGCAAAAGAGGAATATTCTTTAAAACTGTTCTCATGAACCACCATTCAGAATTTGCTGACATTTGCTATACAACACCCAAGGCAGGTCCAGATTTAGGTTTGTTCAAATCAAGTCCCAGGATTTATTTTAGATTAGTGTAATATAATGAATAATCTAAAAAATCTCCGTCTTCAGATCAACCTTTCCGAATCTATTGATATCTGGTGTATGGCTAATAATGGCTTCCTGGAGATGACTAGAGAGAGGGGAGCAGATACAAGTTTGTGCAAGTTAAGTCCCAATGTTGATATTTGGTCTCCAGTTTCACATTACTGGAAATATGGGTATTGATTCTGTGGTAACATCCCAACACTAATAAATAGAGAGTAATCGGTTGACTGGACTGGTTACATGAAATAATTCATGAGAGGTGGGGGGACCTTGTACAAACACGTGTGCGCGAATGCGCACAAGTGTTTTACAATATAGTCCCTCGCCTCGAATGAATTATTTCATGTAACCAGTCCAGTCAAGCGATTACTCTGTTTATTACTTTTCATTATTAACAATAATTATATTATTTAACCTTTTACCTAATGTAAAGGCCAAACCGGCCAGCACCATTCTAAAAAAATCGTCAATATTTTTATACTGTACCAATGACCCAGACATAGCTGGTGCTAACTCTTAAAATATAGGGCCAAACACAAATTTTGCCCCCCAATCCCCAAAATTTGCATCTAAAACTAAAGAAAACATGTCCTGAAAGGCCCTTCACACTTCGCCCCTACTGCGCATGCGCAGTGTCAAGGACGTTCCGAAATTGGCGCCATTTATCATTCTAAGTTTGGCCCTTCATCAGTTAACATCTGACTGATCTTTGTGCTTTTAAATCTCAGTTTAAATGATGCCAGACACATAAATATTAGTGAAATGGTGATTCTAAGGAGGATAGAAAAGGAGGAGAGGAAAAGAATGTGTGACAGAATATTATCAGGGCTGTAACTTAAAATTTTTTAATGAAATTATGTTAAGTTACCTATTTTCAAGGCAGCAGCCATTTTGTTGTCATTCTGATTATTTAGTTACACTGTTTTTTCAAGTGTTTTTCCTCTCTCCCTGTCCTTTAAGTTCCCCCTTGCTATTCTCCCATGCTTTTGGCATAGTTTATGTAATTATTATTACTAAAATTTCTTGGGAGTTTTAGCTTAATAACAGAATGAATTCTGTTCTTTCCCCATGTTTACGTCTTCACCTACGGGTGGTTAGGCGTTGTGTTCTGCATCTACCATCTGATGTTCTGCAGTTTCTTCCCTGGAAGTCTCTGTTTTGCATCAGATGGTGTATTTTTGGTAACTGATTTCGGGCCTGGGTGCCTGGAGTCTTATTTTAGTGTTTTTACACTCATTGTTTACATTTACAACAGCCCTCTGTGTGAGGGGGGGATTTCTAAATAATAATATCTTTATGTTATTTTAATCATAACTAGATACATTATTATTGTTCGTAAGTGTTGAATAAATTGTTTAAAATATTTTTAAAATTTTTTTCCACACTTAGGCTTGGGATCCATTGGGGCTCAACGTTACTTTTCAGAAACTTGGGCTGTTCTGAAGAAATATTTTTTCAAAATATTTTGATTTCAATTATTTTTTCTATATTAATGGATCATATTATTATTATGTATTTTGCCAGGGGTTAGTGCGAGTACCAGGACTTGTTTTCTTTTCACATTGAAAGGATATTGATCAATTGTTTTAAGAGGAAGTCTTCCTCTGACCTTATTATCATTCTATATGTGGTCAGTGTACTCGCATTAACTCCTGTTTTGTATCGTATGATTTCGATGACAATATGGGAAGCGTATGTCACGGTATGTTGTTGGGGATTTGGACACTCCGGTCCTTTCCCCGCAGGGTCACTCTACTTTATCAATTTCTATTTCAGACGATCAAGATTAGGGTGATGTATCTGTGATGTCTTCCAACAGTGTGCCTCCGTCGTCACAATTAATGAAGGGCTAGCGGAAAAGTGCTCATGTAATACGCCAATTGCCTAAGAGGACCCTAGTAGGTTCGACGGCCTTTGACGTCCGCTAGCTCGCCCGGTGTAGCGTCCATTCACCGAATGGTTCGGCAGCCGGGTTCGTCCGTTGCGGTCTAGAAGGAATTTTGGGGTGATGCAAGCACTATAAAATTAACTTAATGCACACCCAGTGACGGCGGATCGGAGGGAGAACGGAGGAAGCCTTTTAATCCGGTTCATGGCTCGTTCCGGTCCATCCGGACGGCAAGCGAGAGAGGCCCCTCTCTCGTTCAACAACATCTGGCCCCAGATGTTGTGGTACAAATGTGTCGCTAGCGGAGCATACGTCCGTCGCTCGGGACGCTCCGTTGTATAGGCAGTCCGCTGAGACTGCTAAGGCTTCCTCTTCTCGTCAGCGCACACGACCGCACCTTGGCTGCGTGACCGCCGATATATTACCAGCTTCGCCGATCAAGGATTCTTCGGCGACCAGGTCACACCATCCGACAGCCAGGGATTCGAGACCGATGGACTCCGGACGTTCGCATAGGAAGTATGCGGGAGCCATCTGATGCGGAGCTGCCCTCGGCGAAGCAGCGATAGACTGCGCCTCCGCAGGTCTCGACGCCGGACATTCTTGTGCACATAGCACAGCTTATCGCAGCATCCCAGCAGCCGACAGAAACGGTGTCGGATCGAGATTTATCCGACAGCGCTGGGTCGGTAGCCGGGGACTCGAGGCCTGCAGACTCCGGACGTTCGCATAGGAAGTGTGCGGGAGTCAACGTACACGGAGCTTCCAGCGGCAATGCATCGTAAGTCCGCTACTGCACAGGCCTCGGGAACGGACGTGCTTTCCTTAATAGCACAGTTTATCGCAGCATCCCAGCATCAACTGAATCTGTCGCATATATTTTATCCGACGATGCTGGGTCGGGACGCTCCGCGGAAGCGGGTACGGACGTCCGAAAGTTTCATCCGGTCCGACGGGATACCGAAAGGGATTCGGAGGATTTCAAGCTTTCCCTTTCGGAACAACATATGCTGCGATGCCGGATAAGAAACCGATAGCGTCGGTGGACTTAGAAATTTTTGGTTCGGTTCAGGGACTTCGTCCCTCAGTTCCGACATAGTCCAATAATGTCACACAAACTTTCGAATTATTGTACGACGCTATATATATTATTATTTTATGCTTGCTATCCAAGCATTTCTGGTTTCTTGTTCGAAGAATTATGGAGATGTCTTTCAAAAGTGTGCCTCTGTCGTCATAGTTAATGAAGAGTTAGCGGCAATAAGTGCTCATGGAATATGTCTATCGCCTACGGAGTGACATTCGCTAGCTCACCCGGTGTAGCGTACATTCATCGAATGGTTCGGCTGCCGGGTTCGTCCGTTGCGGTCTAGGAAGGAGATTTGGGTGATGCGAGCACTTTAATTACTTTAGTACTCACCCAGTGACGGCAGATTGAGGACAGATCGGAGGAAGCCAACAACATAGGGGACCGCATGTTGTGGTTCAGATATTTTACATTCGGAGCATATGTCCGTTGCTCGGGACGCTCCGTTATATTGACAGTCCGAGAGACTTCTTTAATGCTTCCTGATCCTCACAGCAGGGCACACGACCGCACATTGGCTACGTGACCTCGAGTATCCGATCAGTTTCGGCATTCAGTGATTCCACAGCGAATAGGTCGCGCTATCTGGTAGCCAAGGGACACGAGGCCTATACACTCCGTTCGCTCGCATATTGGAAGTATGCGCGGGGTAACGATCTCGGAGCTTCCTGCGGCAATGCATCGTAAGACCGCTGCTCCTCAGGCCTCAGTGACGGACGTGCTATCCGAGTTAGCACAGTTGTTTCGCAGCATCCCAGCAATTGACAGTTTCTCGGTCGAATCAGGAATTATCCGACGGTGCTGGGTCGGTGCGGTCCGCGGTTGCATCAAGCTACGGACGACCGAACGCTTTATAGGGTCCGACAGGATGGCGAAAGGGATTCGAAAGATTTCGAGTTTTCCCTTTAGTAGTATCGGAAGATGCCTTTCATATCTTCTGGCATTTCTTCCAGTGATTATTTTTCGGACTTCATTGCTGCGATCTTGGATAAGAGACTTATAGCGTCATTGGACTCGGATTTTTCGTTCGGTACAGGGACTTTGTCCCTGACTTACCGACGCAGTCCAATATTGTCATTACAACATGTGTTTTATTTTTCGACGCTATATATTTATATATATATACTAGCCTGCTACTAAGCATGATAGTTTAGTTTCTTGTCCGCGTGGCTCATTTCTGCCATTTTATCTTTTTTACATATAGTTTATTTTGGCAGAGCAGGGCATACCGAGAGTTCATACGCGTCTAGACGGTGTGATTAAAGACTGCATATATATTCTTTTTCGCCGTTTATGTCTTTTCCAATTTCAATGTTGGGAACGACATTATGTATCGTAGACTTAACTTAGACGCTTTATTATACGTAATCCGCCTTACTGAGGCGTTATCATTACGTCTTCAAGAAAAGATTTACGGGATATTATTCTCAATGTAATTTCTTTTGAGGGCAGTAGTTTGTTCACGTATAACTCCGCCCTTCAGTGGCTGATTGGAGTTGGTTAGACGTGATACAGCCCTAGCTACATCCACGCGTGGATAGTAGGTTAAGAACTCTCTCAGAGTCGCTTCGTTCTCGGAGGAGCTTCTCTTCGACGGCAACTTTCCGGCAATCCATGAATTGCTTGATTTATACATTCTCTTGTCTATCTAGTGTTACAAGAGATTCAGACTGGGGCAAACATTCGGTGGTTGACTCAGAGAGTGCCGCCGCACTTGCCGGACCCGAGTGTGGCTGTTATGACGGTTGCCAGTCAAACAGATTGGGATATATACTGATCCCTATGGATTCGAAGTGCCAGGGTCTTTGGGTTCCGCAGTCTTTTAGCTATCAGTTTAACTTCCGCGGAATAATGTTTTTTAGGCTTGCTTTATGTCATTGCATGAACATTATTCAGAAACGCATGCCCAAATTCCTGTCCTTTAATTCGACAGTAGTGGCGTATCTCCGGAACCAGGGAGGCACTCTTTCGTTTCCGTTATTCAATTTAATGGAAAGAATCCGTCTGTTGGTTATAGTACACCAAGTTCAGTTTTGGTCCGTCATATTCTGGGTCGTCTGATTGTTTTATCGCACTCCCGTTCTCTTACGGGTCGCTTGTTGCTGTCAGAATGGACTCTCAACAAACAAGTATTCATTCAGATTTGCTATCTATGGGAGCGCCCACTGATGTTTTATTTATGACACAGCTTGCTAATAAATTGCAGACATATGTGTTGGCTTGTCCAGATCTCTGAGCTAATACTGTTAACGCTCTATTGATCTATAGGACGGAATGATAGGATACGCGTATCCTCCGGCGCTGTTGTTTTAGCAGGTATTGCTAAGATAAACAACCACAATACATTTCTGTTGATAGCATCTCTATCTTCACAGAGATCATGAGTAATTTACTCTCTTGTCTACTGTGGATCTTAACGTGAAATCTTCCTCTATGTGAGGATCTTTTTTCACTGGGTAAATCGTGTCATCTTTATCACAACCAGCAAGGTCGCAACCTTCATGTATTCCGTTGTGTGGTCCGTATTGCATTGTAAGCACTGTACTGGACGAGCTTTGGACGCGATTTCTTACTATAGGAGATCCTCTTCTTCGCTATTCTATGCGACTAAAGTGGAGGCTCTTCCGTCGTGGTGTAGGGATCATTATGTTCATATGGTTGATCCCTCCATACTACTCATTGCTATTTTTTAGTATACTTGTTTCACAAGATTTACTGCAGCCTGTTGTTATTTAGGTTATAGGTTTATGTTACCTCATACCTATGCACTCTACGATAGTTTACAATTGAGTCTTTTGTCTCTTTATCTAAGTCAGTTAGTAACATTTTGATAAATAGACTTAGAATCTTTAGATTAAATTCCTATACGGATTTTAACTTCGGTTCTTATTTAGCTAAGTAATCATTTGAGCCTCTGGAAACAGTAGTTTTCAAATTCTGACCTTTTAGACAGTAATTCTGTTGGTTTCTCTTTTACTGTAGAGTCAGTGAGTTTCATGCACTATCGATGGATGATTTTCACTTTCATAGTTTCGGAATCAATACTTCCGTTACTATTTAGGTTGGATTGTTGCATAAGAGTTAGGCTCCTATTATCCGGAACCTATTATTTTAAGGTCCTTCCGTCTTCGTATGGGCATAGGCCTTTACTCTTTCCGGGTACAGTTTATGTATTTATAAACAGATATCTGTTTATTACAAGGGCGTAAGCTTCTTCTGTCTTTGATGTCTAGTAGAAGGACGTTACGCTCCATTTTATTGTTAATGGATTCTATTAACTAGCGTACTGCTTATGGTATATCATTGGCTTAGCAGTTGTGCTTAAGATTTCGGCTCATGAAGTAAGAGTTCTTCTACTTCTTGGGCTTACATTAATAGTGTTGCTATAAAAGATTTTTGAAGGCTGCTCATTGCGCTCAGCCATCCATTCATGAATTTTATCTCAGAAATATCGAGTCCATTTCTGGAGGCCTCTATTGTTAGGTCTATTATCTACTGCTCAGAATGTCATTCACTTAACAGTTGCTACTATAGCTAGGTAGGCTGTCTGTTTCGGCAGTGTCTCCGTTCGGCTGCCCTCTTCGCTCTGGGCTATTTGACCCAGGGCAAGAAAAAGGGGGGGGGGGGAGGGTGTTCCCTTGGGTCACCTGTTTTTACTATGAAAACAAGGGGATACCTCCTCCGGAGTTAGTAATTCTGAGCTGTTATTGGGATGGTTGTTAGTGAGAAGTTTAAGTTTATAAAATTCATTCAAGTCTTAGTTTTTAAAGTATAGCTTTTGAATATTGCATATGTCAACGGACATGATTATGCAATTCTCACACACTTTTAGGAGTATAAGAGTCTCTATTCTCTAGACTTACTTTATTATTGGCTTGCTTTAAAAATTATTAGTATAAGGATTATTGGATATTAATAGAGTACATGGATGTATGAAGCTCAATTTTTAGAAGGTGTTGTATCTTTCTAATTTATCATAAATAAGAAAGATACATATAAGGCCTATTACTTCTTTTCCCTACAGGGGATGACTCTATTTTATTTTATTGAGCGTATTCCATTTTGCTCTATGTCCTTGGCCCTCCAGCCTTTTTACTATTCAGCTATGTCTGGGTCATTGGTACAGTATAAAAATGTTAAAAAATTTATAGTAATTTATATATTTTTTATACTTACCAATGACCCAGACGGGGATGGCCCTCCCAGGAGTTGGGAACTCTTGCCTCCCCGCTGAGTACATAGCGCTTACCAGGCACTGGTTATTAGAATGATAAATGGCGCCAATTTCGGAACGTCCTTGACAGTGCGCATGCGCAGTAGGGGCGAAGTGTGGAGGGCCTTTCAGGACATGTTTTCTTTAGTTTTAGATGCAAATTTTGGGGATTGGGGGGCAAAATTTGTGTTTGGCCCTATATTTTAAGAGTTAGCACCAGCTATGTCTGGGTCATTGGTAAGTATAAAAAATATATAAATTACTATAAATTTTTTAACTTTCATTATTTTTTCATTTTTTGTCTCTAAAACATAGGTTATGACCCCTCATTGGAACAATCTCGTTCCAATGAGGGGTCATAACCTATGTTTTTGAGACAAAAAATGAAAATAATAGTTATTCAAGAATTTTTTTTGCAAGTGTCGTCTGCTTTTCATGCTAGGTAAAGCACTAAAAAAACAAAAAAGTCCCCATTACTCCTACGGCAAAGCATCTTCGTTTGCGCGCACGGATACATGACACAATTGTTGATTGCATAATTCACTTGTGAAGTTATCGTTTACAATCAAACCCGGAAATCCCAGTGAATCACACTTTGGAAAGTAATAAAAAACAATCTGACATGAGTTATAAATAATTTACATGACTTCATTCATCTGTAGTGTTAACTAGCCATAGTTGCTAATTATATCCTTCTTTAAGGCCTAAAAAACGTTAAAAGTCTGTTTTTCAGGCCCTCCTGTGTGGTCCTTTTGGCTGACGCATGCTCTTTTATAACCAATGCAAACTTAAAAAAATAAAAATAAAATGATTTATGTCTGATATTTTACAAGTTAATAACATTGTTTAATTTGTCCCTTGAGTACAAGAAGGCTTTGTAAGTCTTATGCATTGGAAAGTCTTCTTGCACTGAAGGGATGACATACACCACCACCCATGCTATTCTGTAGATTATGAGGCCTAAAACAAACCAGGAACATGAACATTTGATGGCAAGAAATAATTACATAAATAAAAAATAAAATAAAATACTGCCCGCCCGCATGCAGTTTTACTACAAAAAGTGGCCTGAGAAATGGAAGATCTACTTTGGGTGGCCTAAACAACTTTTTTCAGATGAGTGCCTCAGGCCCGGTCCGTGGGGTTCTTTTTCAAAACAACATTCACATTTCTTAAAACTGTAGTGTTGGAGATATTTAATGACTTAGAATATTCAAGGTAAAAGCCTGTGTACACAATATTATCAAGCATATTGTCTTCATGTTCCCCTTTCCAATAGGTGAAATTCCACTGTCATTTTTATTGTTGGTGAATTGACAGAAAAGCCCAGTCTCAATCCTGTCAAAATGTCCAGCCCATATCTGTAATCACAGTCCTGTTTCACCCCAAACAATTTATTACACATCCATTAAACTTTAAACCCTTGTATTCAACGGAATTGCCGCTATGATATAAATGATTCTTTATTTAACTGGTGATATACAAGCCGGAACTTTTTTACCGCACTGTTTAGTTACGCTTCGAAAAGTTTCCAAATTTCGTTACACAATCATTGGCCGTCTTGTCGCATAGTGTGAAAATGAAAACGTCCAGAGCAAAATAAAGTCGGTTCACAAAAAATAAGCCAAAAATGAGATAATATTTTAAAAAAACCCCAATCATTTCCAACCAGAACATTAACCCAGTCCCGTGGTCATCTCGTTTTGTGGATCCCATTATATCTAAATTGGTCAACTTTATTTTGGTAAATCTTCGTACATCTTGACATGCTTCGAACTTCTTTTAAAAAACGTTTCTCCCAGCTGTTTTGCCAATCTGCACATATTTGTACTTATATTTTTACTAACAGTAATGACCACCAAATGGTTAGGCATGAATGGGCACCTTTTGGTGGCTATTACTGTTAGTAATCAGCGATACGAATTTCAACAAACACTGGTTCCGAAAAGATTGTTTTGATTTTTTATCGATCCATTTGATCAGTGCCACTTCAGTCAAAACAAACTCTTCACCGGGTTAAACATTGGAATTAAAATTTGTTTATTTAAATGAATTTTAATGCATGGGTTGTGTAATAAACACTGAACGCGATGTGTGTTTGAATCGATGGGTGTTTTACATAACTCGTTGGAATGGCGTAATCATATTTCGCTCGAGCATATGGCTCTCGCAAAATATGGCTACGCCATTCCAACTCGTTATGTAAAACACCCACCGATTCAAACACACATTGCGTTCTGTCTATTTAGTTAACCCATCACTGGTTAGTTGGTGATGTTAATATTTACAGTGAAGGTTTTAAAAATGTTTGAATTTCCCTGATTAATTCTGAATTCTGCGAGATTTATCTTATGTGAAGAGTGATCTTCAAAAAATAAAATTATCGTGCTGAGCTCTTTGCCACTTAAATTGACACTTGACACTGAAAGTTGTGAAGGAATTAAAATTTCATCTTTTTATTAGCTGCGACGAGCATCTGTATATGTGGCAATGTGGCGGTCAGTCTGCAGGTCGGTCTGTCACCGAGTTTAAAAAACACCATAACTCCAAAAATACTTGATGGAATGACACCATACTTGGAATGCAAGTGTATCTTCATGATGTCTACACCCTCTCAATAGTGCATGTCATTCGGATAATTTTTGTCACATTTATGGACTTGTCACCAACTAGTTTTTTGTCACCAACAAGTTTTAAAACATCATAGGCGTTGCACGAATCATCACAGCTTCAGCACTGTGACAATGCGCTCTAGTTTGGGTAGTTTGTTTTGGTTATAATGTAGTTGCTATTGATGTATTATAATTCATATTGTCAGTATATTCTTATATTATTTTAGTTACTTGAAATGTAAAATGACAGATGTGCTGCATGATTTTCAACAAAACATCCATTCAACTGATAAACCAGTTTTACTGAATGCCAGTTTTAGTTTACGGAAGATACTTAAAGATCTGAATGAAAATCAAATTGAAAGATCTCAGAGGTTTGTAAGAACACACAGAATGTACACTTGAACAAACTTTCTGATGTTGAATAATGTAGCCAAGCAATAAAATGTGCACCTGATTTCAAATCCAGGTGCACCATTTTTTTGTGTACACCTACCAGGTATTGACTGGAAAAAGGTTCAAGGTGCCAAGGAAACCCCGCTCATCGAAAATCATAAAATCATTAAAAAAAAAACATCAAACCCTTCTCTCTCCAGAAAATTGAGGGAAAATTGCCTGAGAAACAAGAAATTCTTTTACAGGCCTATTTGCCCTCATATTGAATGAAAACCTTCCACAGATTGAGCCCCTATGAATATGGATTTTTTTCAACTCGAACTTGCAAAAAAAATATTTGAGTTGACCAAACATCGAATTCTAACCAAGTTAGCCGAAACCAGGTGTCCAAGTGCGGCTTCGTACTCACTATTTCCAGTTTAAAATAGCCACATTAGGATTGTTTGGGCATTGTACTGATGATTTATCCACATATTCATGCTAACATTCAACAGTTTGTACATTAATGCAACACACTTGAACGCATGGTTGAATAGGAGACAAAGATAGGGCTGCATGATATTAAAATTTCAAAACCAGTGACGATATCAAAAAAATATCGCAAGATACTGGTACATCGTTGAAAAATTTTTCAAAGTTGAGAAGGTAATCAGATATCACTGCTGTTATGATACTATAGAAAATTGTCTATTTTTATACTGTACCAATGACCCAGACATAGCTGGTGCTAACTCTTAAAATATAGGGCCAAACACAAATTTTGCCCCCCAATCCCCAAAATTTGCATCTAAAACTAAAGAAAACATGTCCTGAAAGGCCCTCCACACTTCGCCCCCACTGCGGATGCGCAGTGTCAAGGACGTTCCGAAATTGGCGCCATTAATCATTCTAAGTTTGGCCCTTCATCAGTTAACATCTGACTGATCTTTGTGCTTATAAATCTCAGTTTAAATGATGCCAGACACATAAATATTAGTGAAATGGTGATTCTAAGGAGGATAGAGAAGGAGGAGAGGAAAAGAATGTGTGACAGAATATTATCAGGGCTGTAACTTAAAATTTTTTAATGAAATTATGTTAAGTTACCTATTTTCAAGGCAGCAGCCATTTTGTTGTCATTCTGATTATTTAGTTACACTGTTTTTTAAGTGTTTTCCTCTCTCCCTGTCCTTTAAGTTCCCCCTTGCTATTCTCCCATGCTTTTGGCATAGTTTCTGTAATTATTATTACTAAAATTTCTTGGGAGTTTTAGCTGAATAACAGAATGAATTCTGTTCTTTCCCCATGTTTACGTCTTCACCTACGGGTGGTTAGGCGTTGTGTTCTGCATCTACCATCTGATGTTCTGCAGTTTCTTCCCTGGAAGTCTCTGTTTTGCATCAGATAGTGTTTTTTTGGTAACTGATTTCGGGCCCGGGTGCCTGGAGTCTTATTTTAGTGTTTTTACACTCATTGTTTACATTTACAACAGCCCTCTGTGTGAGGGGGGGATTTCTAAAAAATAATATCTTTATGTTATTTTAATCATAACTAGATACATTATTATTGTTCGTAAGTGTTGAATAAATTGTTTAAAATATTTTTAAAATTTTTGTCCACACTTAGGCTTGGGATCCATTGGGGCTCAACGTTACTTTTCAGAAACTTGGGCTGTTCTGAAAAAATATTTTTTCAAAATATTTTGATTTCAATTATTTTTTCTATATTAATGGATCATATTATTATTATGTATTTTGATTGCCAGGGGTTAGTGCGAGTACCAGGACTTGTTTTCTTTTCACATTGAAAGGATATTGATCAATTGTTTTAAGAGGAAGTCTTCCTCTGACTTTATTATCATTCTATATGTGGTCAGTGTACTCGCATTAACTCCTGTTCTGTATCATATGATTTCGATGACAATATGGGAAGCGTATGTCACGGTATGTTGTTGGGGATTTGGACACTCCGGTCCTTTCCCCGCAGGGTCACTCTACTTTATCAATTTCTATTTCAGACGATCAAGATTAGGGTGATGTATCTGTGATGTCTTCCAACAGTGTGCCTCCGTCGTCACAATTAATGAAGGGCTAGCGGAAAAGTGCTCATGTAAATACGCCAATTGCCTAAGAGGACCCTAGTAGGTTCGACGGCCTTTGACGTCCGCTAGCTCGCCCGGTGTAGCGTCCATTCACCGAATGGTTCGGCAGCCGGGTTTGTCCGTTGCGGTCTAGAAGGAATTTTGGGGTGATGCGAGCACTATAAATTAACTTAATGCACACCCAGTGACGGCGGATCGGAGGGAGAACGCAGGAAGCCTTTTAGTCCGGTTCATAGCTCGTTCCGGTCCATCCGGACGGCAAGCGAGAGAGGCCCCTCTCTCGTTCAACAACATCTGGCCCCAGATGTTGTGGTACAAAATGTGTCGCAAGCGGAGCATACGTCCGTCGCTCGGGACGCTCCGTTGTATAGGCAGTCCGCTGAGACTGCTAAGGCTTCCTCTTCTCGTCAGCGCACACGACCGCACCTTGGCTGCGTGACCGCGGATATATTACCAGCTTCGCCGATCAAGGATTCTTCGGCGACCAGGTCACACCATCCGGTAGCCAGGGACACGAGGCCTGCAGACTCCGGACGTTCGCATAGGAAGTGTGCGGGAGTCAACGTACACGGAGCTTCCGGCGGGAATGCATCGTAAGACCGCTACTGCACAGGCCTCGGGAACGGACGTGCTTTCCTTAATAGCACAGTTTATCGCAGCATCGCAGCATCAACTGAATCTGTCGCATAGATTTTATCCAACGATGCTGGGTTGGGACGCTCCGCGGAAGCGGGTACGGACGTCCGAAAGTTTCATCCGGTCCGACGGGATACCGAAAGGGATTCGGAGGATTTCGAGCTTTCCCTTTCGGAACAACATATGCTGTTGTGTATGTCATCTGACTTGGTCTTCTACAGCTTCTTTCGTCGGACCAGAATGCTGCGATGCCGGATAAGAAACTGATAGCGTCGGTGGACTTAGAAATTTTTGGTTCGGTTCAGGGACATCGTCCCTCAGTTCCGACATAGTCCAATAATGTCACACAAACTTTCGAATTATTGAACGACGCTATATATATTATTATTTTATGCTTGCTATCCAAGCATTTCTGGTTTCTTGTTCGAAGAGTTATGGAGATGTCTTTCAAAAGTGTGCCTCTGTCGTCATAGTTAATGAAGAGTTAGCGGCAATAAGTGCTCATGGAATATGTCTATCGCCTACGGAGTGACATTCGCTAGCTCACCCGGTGTAGCGTACATTCATCGAATGGTTCGGCTGCCGGGTTCGTCCGTTGCGGTCTAGGAAGGAGATTTGGGTGATGCGAGCACTTTAATTACTTTAGTACTCACCCAGTGACGGCAGATTGAGGACAGATCGGAGGAAGCCTGTTAGTCCGGTTCCTGGCTTGTCCAGGTCCGTCCGGGCTGTGAGCGAGAGAGGTCCCTCTCTCGCCCAACAACATAGGGGACCGCATGTTGTGGTTCAGATATTTTACATTCGGAGCATATGTCCGTTGGTCGGGACGCTCCGTTATATTGACAGTCCGAGAGACTGTCTTTAATGCTTCCTCATCCTCACAGCAGGGCACACGACCACACATTGGCTACGTGACCTCGAGTATCCGATCAGTTTCGGCATTCAGTGATTCCACGGCGAATTGGTCGCGCCATCCGGTAGCCAAGGGACACGAGGCCTATACACTCCGTTCGCTCGCATATTGGTAGTATGCACGGGGTAACGATCACGGAGCTTCCAGCGGCAATGCATCGTAAGACCGCTTCTCCTCAGGCCTCAGTGACGGACGTGCTATCCGAGTTAGCACAGTTGTTTCGCAGCATCCCAGCAATTGACAGTTTCTCGGTCGAATCAGGAATTATCCGACGGCGCTGGGTCGGTGCGGTCCGCGGTTGCATCAGCTACGGACGACCGAACGCTTTATAGGGTCCGACAGGATGGCGAAAGGGATTCGAAAGATTTCGAGTTTTCCCTTTAGTAGTATCGGAAGATGCCTTTCATATCTTCTGGCATTATCTTCCAGTGATTATTATTTCGGACTTCATTGCTGCGATCTTGGATAAGAGACTTATAGCGTCATTGGACTCGGATTTTTCGATCGGTTCAGGGACATTGTCCCTGACTTACCGACGCAGTCCAATATTGTCATTACAACATGTGTTTTATTTTTCGACGCTATATATATATATATATACAAGCCTGCTACTAAGCATGATAGTTTAGTTTCTTGTCCGCGTTGCTCATTTCTGCCATTTTATCATTTATACAAATAGTTTATTTTGGCAGAGCAGGGCATACCGAGAGTTCATATGCGTCTAGACGGTGTGATTAAAGACTGCATATATTCTTTTTCGCCGTTTATGTCTTTTCCAATTTCAATGTTGGGAACGACATTATGTATAGTAGACTTAACTTAGACGCTTTATTATACGTAATCCGCCTTACTGAGGCGTTATCATTACGTCTTCAAGAAAAGATTTACGGGATATTATTCTCAATGTAATTTCTTTTGAGGGCAGTAGTTTGTTCACGTATAACTCCACCCTTCAGTGGCTGATTGGAGTTAGTTAGACGTGACGCAGCCCTAGCTACATCCACACGCGTGGATAGTAAGGTTAAGAACTCTCTCAGAGTCGCTTCGTTCTCGGAGGAGCTTCTCTTCGACGGCAACTTTTCGGCAATCCATGAATTGCTCGATTTATACGTTCTCTTGTCTATCTAGTGTTACAAGAGATTCAGACTGGGGCAAACATTCGGTGGTTGACTCAGAGAGTGCCGCCGCAGTTGCCGGACCCGAGTGTGGCTGTTATGACGGTTGCCAGTCATACAGATTGGGATATTACAATTTAATGGAAAGAATCCGTCTGTTGGTTATAGTACACCAAGTTCAGTTTTGGTCCGTCATATTCCGGGTCGTCTGATTGTTTTATCAGACTCCTGTTCTCTTACGGGTCGCTTGTTGCTGTCAGAATGGACTCTCAACAAACAAGTATTCAATCAGATTTGCTATCTATGGGAGCGCCCAATGATGATTTATTTATGACACAGCTTGCTAATCAATTGCAGACGTATGTGTTGGCTTGTCCAGATCTCTGAGCTAATATTGTTAACGCTCTATTGATCTATAGGACGGAATGATAGGATACGCGTATCCTCCGGCGCTGTTGTTTTAGCAGGTATTGCTAAGATAAACAACCACAATACATTTCTGTTGATAGCATCTCTATCTTCACAGAGATCATGAGTAATTTACTCTCTTGTCTACTGTGGGTCTTAACGTGAAATCTTCCTCTATGTGAGGATCTTTTTCATTGGGTAATCGTGTCATCTTTATCACAACCAGCAAGGTCGCAACCTTCATGTATTCCGTTGTGTGGTCCGTATTGCATTGTAAGCACTGTACTGGACGAGCTTTGGACGCGATTTCTTACTATAGGAGATCCTCTTCTTCGCTATTCTATGCGGCTAAAGTGGAGGCTCTTCCGTCGTGGTGTAGGGATCATTATGTTCATATTGTTGATCCCTCCATACTACTCATTGCTATTTTTTAGTATACTTGTTTCACAAGATCTACTGCAGCCTGTTATTATTTAGGTTATAGGTTTATGTTACCTCATACCTATGCACTCTACGATAGTTTACAATTGAGTCTTTTATCTCTTTATCTAAGTCAGTTAGTAACTTTTTGATAAATAGACTTAGAATCTTTAGATTAAATTCCTATACGGATTTTAACTTCGGTTCTTATTTAGCTAAGTAATCATTTGAGCCTCTGGAAACAGTAGTTTTCAAATTCTGACCTTTTAGACAGTAATTCTGTTGGTTTCTCTTTTACTGTAGAGTCAGTGAGTTTCATGCACTATCGATGGATGATTTTCACTTTCATAGTTTCGGAATCAATACTTCCGTTACTATTTAGGTTGGATTGTTGCATAAGAGTTAGGCTCCTATTATCCGGAACCTATTATTTTAAGGTCCTTCCGTCTTCGTATGGGCATAGGCCTTTACTCTTTCCGGGTACAGTTTATGTATTTATAAACAGATATCTGTTTATTACAAAGGGCGTAAGCTTCTTCTGTCTTTGATGTCTAGTAGAAGGACGTTACGCTCCATTTTATTGTTAATGGATTCTATTAACTATCGGTACTGCTTATGGTATATCATTGACTTAGCAGTTGTGCTTAAGATTTCGGCTCATGAAGTAAGAGTTCTTCTACTTCTTGGGCTTACATTAATAGTGTCGCTATTATAGATTTTTGAAGGCCGCTCATTGCGCTCAGCCATCCACATTCATGAATTTTATCTTAGAAATATCGAGTCCATTTCTGGAGGCCTCTATTGTTAGGTCTATTATCTACTGCTCAGAATGTCATTCACTTAACAGTTGCTACTATAGCTAGGTAGGCTGTCTGTTTCGGCAGTGTCTCCGTTCGGCTGCCCTCTTCGCTCTGGGCTATTTGACCCAGGGCAAGAAAAAGGGGGGGGGGGGAGGGTGTTCCCTTGGGTCACCTGTTTTACTATGAAAACAAGGGGATACCTCCTCCGGAGTTAGTAATTCTGAGCTGTTATTGGGATGGTTGTTTAGTGAGAAGTTTAGGTTTTTAAAATTCATTCAAGTCTTAGTTTTTAAAGTATAGCTTTTGAATATTGCATATGTCAACGGACATGATTATGCAATCCTCAGACACTTTTAGGAGTATAAGAGTCTCTATTCTCTAGACTTACTTTATTTATTGGCTTACTTTAAAAATTATTAGTATAAGGATTATATTGGATATTAATAGAGTACATGGATGTATGAAGCTCAATTTTGGAAGGTGTTGTATCTTTCTAATTTTTCATAAATAAGAAAGATACATGTAAGGCCTATTACTTCTTTTTCCCTACAGGGGATGACTCTATTTTATTTTATTGAGCGTATTCCATTTTGCTCTATGTCCTTGGCCCTCCAGCCTTTTTACTATTCAGCTATGTCTGGGTCATTGGTACAGTATAAAAATGTTAAAAAATTTATAGTAATTTATATATTTTTTATACTTACCAATGACCCAGACGGGGATGGCCCTCCCAGGAGTTGGGAACTCTTGCCTCCCCGCTGAGTACATAGCACTTACCAGGCACTGGTTATTAGAATGATTAATGGTGCCAATTTCGGAACGTCCTTAACACTGCGCATGTGCAGTGGGGGCGAAGTGTGGAGGGCCTTTCAGGACATGTTTTCTTTAGTTTTAGATGCAAATTTTGGGGATTGGGGGCAAAATTTGTGTTTGGCCCTATATTTTAAGAGTTAGCACCAGCTATGTCTGGGTCATTGGTAAGTATAAAAAATATATAAATTACTATAAATTTTTTAACTTTTTCTATATTATTATAATAGTTACGTGCTAATTATTATTTGTATATTTCTATAAACGGGTAGCTATTGTTACAAGACAGCAAGTCCATTCGAAACATTTCATGCAATTGGAAATGGCTTACAATTGTTTTGATTCAAGTCTGCCTAACTGTGCCGTTTGTGTTACCAAAATGACAATTGCCATGGAATGTCAACATGCCAGCTAATTTATTTAAATTAGCTGTTACATTTACATGCAATGTTGACTGTTGACAGCTACAATGCAGTAAATGTACCAGTAAGCTTTAATAAATTTACACTGTCATGTGTGTGAGTAAAAATGGTCCTTGGAATACAGAGTTGGGGGGAGTTTAATATGATTTACGGATAAAATTGGGCGATATATACTCATCATGGGCTATTTCTTTGTACAGGGGGACTCTAAAATTTCTTCAGTGGGCCCTACACTGTTTTGACAAGATTATAGAAGATAAAAGTATTATTGTCTTGTATCTTTGTTTCTCATTAACTGGTAGAGTGCTGGAAGCCTATATTTGGGCTTTATTCTGAAGTGCAGGTACCATGACTTGAAGGCTCATATTCAGTGGATGTGCTTTGTATTATCTTTGAAGTCTATTGTTTAGTCTGTAAAGGTTTGCCTTGTTACAATTTATTGGAGAGTGCCCGTAGGCACTCTCCAATAAATTGTAACAAGGCAGAGACGTGTACAACATTTGATGGCCGAAAATAATTTAGCATTCTACCAGTTAAGACGCACACAAGCAACTTACAAAGAGTAGTTATTGCAGCAATAGCGTGGCTCAGTGAGTACTAAGTTACCCACATCTACCAACAGTGTGTTTACAATAGTTTAAGGGACAAGGGAGATTTGCTGTGTTTCAAACTTTCTGTACAATGAAAGCCGGTAAAGCAAGCACTTGGGAGAATGTTGGCTAATAATATATGATGAGAATATTCCGTGTACCGGGTAAGAAGTTTATTGATAAAAACAAACAAACTAATATTCCCCACAAGAAATAAAAAACCATGTCTGTCGATACATGGCATAGTTCAAAGGTCAGAAGTAAAGTTGGGGAATATCTCGCTGTTCATCGTTTGTCCGAGAAGTGAAAAAAAACCTCCTGTTTCTCAGATCAGCTGTCAAATTGAAGCATTTTTTTTTTTTTTTTAAAACAAAGACTACTATGTTTTATATCGTGTGCTAAAAACGAATATCGTTAGAGATGATGGGTACGTTTCCGTGGGCCATTCCGAATGTATTCAGAATTCACCCGACTAGTTGTCATGCGCAGTTCAATTACAGAATCTTATTCTCAAGGAAACGTTCATTTGACATTAAATGATATTCAGAATAATTGATATGGATCAAGATTGCATTTCTCGTCGAAGAATTAACCGACGACACAGAAAAAGTTGGTTGCGTTATCGGCAGCTAACAAGAATTATTCTGTGCACAGGCACTCGACAAATTATCATATTTGATCATTTTTAATAAAATATATAATATATTATCAATACTAAAAAAATTAGTGTTGATAATATAACATATATTTTATTAAAATTGAAATCTGATAATTAGTCGAGTGCCTGTGAATGGAAGTAGATTCGACACTTAATGTAACTGCAATGTGCAAAACCTTTGGAAACTTTGAACCTTGCAATAGCTTTCAACAATGTTTTATTTTATGGTAGAGTGAGACGTGGGAGCGCAGTGGCTCAGTAGGTAGAGATGCAAGCTGCAAGCCGAGAGGTCCTCGGTTCGAATCCCACCTGCGGCAACCGCGTTGTGTCCTTGGGCAAGACACTTCATCTCCATTGCCCGCGTGGGGGCACGATGACGCCGTGTACTAAGGCGTACTGCACGTCGATGGTACGCATGTCTTCAACCAATCTAACCCTGCCTGTGCTGCAGTGCGGAGTTACGATGTTGGGGAGCTGGCAGCTGCTCGTCGTTGCTCGGTGGTTCTCTCCGGGTACTCCGGCTTCCTCCACCCGTAAAACTGTCACGGTCATGATTAGCCATTGTGCTTAAATATGTGACCTTAAACATCAATAAATAAATAAATAGAGTGAGACGTGGCTGATACAATTTGGTCTCAACACCGAATTGGAATTATAAGAATAGTCTGAATTTATTTTTGAATGGTATAGTGAGATGTGGCTGAAACAATTTGGTCGCAACACCTACATGGAATTATAAAGATAGTCTCAGTTTATTTTCTATGAAATTAGAGAGCTCTAGTACAGACTTGGGTACCAGGATAGGCGTCGCCTCACAGAAACTTGGCGAGTAAATATATATGGGGCCAACAGGAGTCATGTGTTACGGGTTATTTCTAAATAGGTCAGTGGCGCAGTGCGTATTTGGGGCGGGGGAGGGTCTGGTCAAAATGGCAAGTTGCATAATTTAATCACCTACTGGATGAAGATTTTATGCATGTGGCTGCGGTGTGCTGTAGAACAGGGAATTAACAAGTCAGAAAGATTTCCTGTATGATACGGCAGTAAAACTCATAAGAAGAAACGGAGGTAGGGGCGCGCTTTGGATACCAGTCACAAAAAGTCAACTAAAGACCAGGTGGCTGTCAAATGTTTGGGCTCGGTGTATAAAGTCGGTAGAGCTGCATGGGACTTGCTCCGAGTCCTCGCTTGTTGAAGTGAATGGGCCGTAGCAGTACAGTGTTACATGGGGTAATGCATGATAAGGCCCATTTGGGTGGGGCGCACTTCTGTAGTCGCGGTTGAGTCAAAGTGGCCTTGTAGGCTACTAGAGTGACCTTGCAAAAGAGTCATGGGCACGAGCGACGTCAGAGCGAGAAGGTTGATGTGCACTGAGAATGCTCGTGTCATTCTAACAATGGAGGTGTGTGTGTGTATGTGTGTGTGTGTGTGGGGGGGTATATAGGGTAAACAGGCCTAAATAAAAAAAAATAAAAATAGCCTCGGTAAAAGCATCGGGTCAAGCCATATTGGAAAGTCCCAAAAGCTCCAGCGATGTTAAGGCCCCGCAGACCACGTCCTGGAAAATCCAGCGGATTTGTTTGCGTAAATAAAACTGCTTCAGTGGCCATGGACCTTCTTCAGAGACCCTTACCATAGGCATGGGGATACATTTGGGCTGCTTCTAGCCATATACTGTACATACCAACATACCGCTCTACTACTTTACAAGGTCTGTACCCAGTCACATAAGCCTTGAAATCCCATTCTAATACCACATCTGTGAACCATAAAGGTTTTATTTGCAGAATCGCGTACGAAAGGTTGATGGTTGCACAGATGACGAAACTTGTCAGTTCTTTTCTTAAATTGCACTTGTGTAACATGAAGGGATGAGGAGGCGTGCAGCCACGCCCCCCCACCCCCCCACCCCCCAAACACAAAAAATCACATTAAATCTCCCCCCTGGAGGTGTACTTGTAGGCTATTTTTCATGTGTGAGTGGAGGTGGGGGCTGGGGGGGGGGGGGGGGGGGGGGTATTTTGGCTTACAGTACTGACCACGAAAACACCATTCTGAAAATTTCTGCTGTGACAACCCCCCCCCCCCCCCCCCCCCCTCCCCCAAACAAACAAACAAAAATCACATTAATTCTCACCCCTGGGGGCATACATGTATGTTATTTGTCGTGTGTGAGTGGAGGGGGCGTATTCTAGCTTACAGTACTAACCACGAAAACACCATTTTGAAAGCTTCTGCTGTGACAGTTTGTTTATTGAGGGTTACGGCACTTTCGAATGCCAAGGCCATATCGTGTTGAGCAGTTTTACAGATGGAGAAAGCAGCAGTATCTAGAGAAACCATCAAACAGCGACAAGTAACTGCTAGATTCTCCAACGGACTCACCAGACACAAGCCAGATGAGCATTTGTTGAATGCAAGCGTGCCAGCAACACGCAGCACATCTAAGAACACTTTGCATCTGTGCCCCTGTGAGTGGAGTGACTTGCTCAGTGTCACAATGCAATTGATACATATTATTAGTTGGTTATTATTAGTTACCCCGTGTCTGATCAAGTGGTACAGGTTTTTACCTACCCGAAGCCAACCGTATCCCATTCGGCCGTCGGCCTCATGGGATACGGCTGGCTTCAGGTAGGTAAAAACCCATACCACGTGATCAGACACGGGGGTAACAAATTTATCTATTTACTTTCCATTTTAGAAGTACAATCTATTTCATGTGTGAACACACACAGCATGAGATCTTTTATCTTCCATTGTTGAGCCATACAGGTTTCTGTGGAATTTTTGTGCAAAAGAGTTTTTGTGAAAATATGCCGATATGACTAATATAAAAAAATTATTGAATTTCTTTTTTTCTTTTTTGTCTCAAAAACATAGCTTATGAACCCCACATTGGAGGGTACTCGACAAGCTCATTCCAATAAGGGGTCATGAGCTATATTTTTTAGATAAAAATTTAAAATATAATACTTGTACACTGTAAAACTGGAATGACACGTCTTCTACAGGGTATGGACAATTTGTAGATTTCGGAACGCGGCTTCAATTGGGTATGGGAAATTTGTCAGTGGCTGGGCGGACGTATCATGGGTTTCAATGAATATGGTCTCATATCACGTATCTATCAACCAATCAAATCAAAAAATTCACCTTAGTCAATAGATAAAACACATTACTAATTTGTTAAAACAAATTATGAATCTGTTATAAAAGTTTATTAATCCGTTGTAACAGATAAATAACTGGAGACGGGTTGGCACCAATTCGCCACCGTTGAAAACAAATTTCGGCCTCAAGATTTGTGATGTTAAAAACTATTTAGTCAGTGCACAATACTGTGCATGTCTAGAATAACGTTTATTCCTCCTCGAAAGGTGGATTAACAGAATACATTCCAAATAGTATTCCAGAATACTTTTACTTGAACAAAACGACACAGATCACATTCTGCCTTATCTGCGCATGTCCAGAATAACACTAGTATTTTTATACTGTACCAATGACCCAGACATAGCTGGTGCTAACTCTTAAAATATAGGGCCAAACACAAATTTTGCCCCCCCCAATCCCCAAAATTTGCATCTAAAACCAAAGAAAACATGTCCTGAATGGCCCTCCACACTTCACCTCTACTGCGCATGCGCAGTGTCAAGAACGTTCCGAAATTGGCGCCATTAATCATTCTTAGTTTGGCCCTTCATCAGTTAACATCTGACTGATCTTTGTGCTTGTAAATCTCAGTTTAAATGATGCCAGACACATAAATATTAGTGAAATGGTGATTCTAAGGAGGATATAGAAGGAGGAGAGGAAAAATGTGTGACAGAAAATTATCAGGGCTGTAACTTAAATTTTTTTAATGAAATTATGTTAAGTTACCTATTTTCGAGGCAGCAGCCATTTTGTTGTCATTCTTGTTATCAAGTTACACTGCTTGTTCAGTGTTTTCCTCTCTCCCTTTCCTTTAAGTCCCCTCTTGCTATTCTCCCATGCTTTTGGCATATTTTCTGTAATTTTATTACTAAAATTTCTTGGGAGTTTTAGCTGAATAACAGAATGAATTCTGTTCTTTTCCCCATGTTTACGTCTTCACCTATGGGTGGTTAGGCATAGTGTTCTGCATCTACCATCTGATGTTCTGCAGTTTCTTCCCTGGAAGTCTCTGTTTTGCATCAGATAGTGTATTATTGGTAACTGATTTCGGGCCTGGGTGCCTGGAGTCTTATTCTAGTGTTTTTACACTTATTGTTTACATTTACAACAGCCCTCTGTGTGAGGGGGGATTTCTTGAAAATAATATCTTGATGTTAATTTAATCATAACTAGATACATTATTATTGTTCGTAAGTGTTGCATAAATTGTTTAAAATATTTTTAAAATTTTTGTCCACACTTAGGCTTGGGATCCATTGGGGCTCAACGTTACTTTTCAGAAACTTGGGCTGTTCTGAAAAAATATTTTTTCAAAATTTTTTGATTTCAATTATTTTTTCTATGTTAATGGATCATATTATTATGTATTTTGATTGTCAGGGGTTGGTGCGAGTACTAGGACTTTGTTTTCTTTTCACATTGAAAGGATTTTGGTCAATTGTAATAAGAGGAAAGCTTCCTCTGACTTTTATAATCATTGTATATGTAGTCAGTGTTCTCGCACTAGCTCCTGTTCTGTATGTGATAATTTCGATGACAACATGGGAAGCGTGAATTGGACATTCCGGTCCTTTCCCCGCAGGGTCACTCTACTTTATCAATTTCTATTTTAGACGATCAAGATTAGGGTATTGTATCCGTGATGTCTTCCAAAAGTGTGCCTCCGTCGTCACAATTAATGAAGAGCTAGCGGAAAAGTGCTCATGTAAATACGCCAATTGCCTAAGAGGACCCTAGTAGGTTCGACGGCCTTTGACGTCCGCTAGCTCGCCCGGTGTAGCGTCCATTCATCGAATGGTTCGGCAGCCGGGTTCGTCCGTTGCGGTCTAGAAGGAGTTTTGGGGTGATGCGAGCACTATAAATCAACCAAATGCACACCCAGTGACAGCGGATTAGAGGGAGAACGGAGGAAGCCTTTCAGTCCGGTTCCTAGCTCGTCCAGGTCCATCCGGACGGCGAGCCAGAGAGGCCCCTCTCTCGTACAACAACGTCTGGCCCCAGATGTTGTGGTACAAAATGTTTTGCATTCGGAACATACGTCCGCCGCTCGGGACGCTCCAACATATAGTCAGTCCGGAGAGACTGTCAATAAGGCTTCCTCATTCTCATGGTAGCGCACACGACCGCTCTTGGCTACGTGACCTCGGATATCCAGTCAGCTTCGCCAATCGGAGAATCATCGGCGACCAGGTCATACCATCCGGTAGCCAGGGACACGAGGCCTGCAGACTCCGGACGTTCACATAAGAAAGTGTGCGGGAGTCAACGTACACGGAGCTTCCGGCGGCAATGCATCGTAAGACCGCTCCTGCACAGGCCTCGGTGACGGACATGCTATCCCAAATAGCACAGCTTATCGCAGCATCCCAGCAACAACTGAATCGGTCGCATCATGTATTATCCGACGATGCTGGGTCGGGACGCTCCGCGGAAGCAGGTACGGACGTCCGAAAATTTCATCCGGTCCGAAGGGATGCCGAAAGGGATTCGGAGGATTTCGAGCTTTCCCTTTCGGAACAACATATGCTGTTGTGTATGTCATCTGACTTTATCGTCTACAGGTTCTTTCGTCGGACCAGAATGCTGCGATGCCGGATAAGAAACTGATAGCGTCGGTGGACTTAGAAATTTTTTGGTTCGGTTCAGGGACATCGTCCCTCAGTTCCGACATAGTCCAATAATGTCACACAACTTTCGAATTATTGAACGACGCTATATATTATTATTACCAAGCATTTCTGGTTTCTTGTTCGCAAAGTTACGGAGATGTCTTTCAAAGTGTGCCTCTGTCGTCATAGTTAATCAAGAGCTAGCGGCAGTAAGTGCTCATGGAATATATCTATCGCCTAAGAGGTCCCTTGTAGGACCGATGGAGTGACATTTGCTAGCTCACCTGGTGTAGCGTCCATTCATCGAATGGTTCAGCAGCCGGGTTCGTCCGTTGCGGTCTAGGAAGGAGATTTGGGTGATGCGAGCACTATAATAACTTTAGTACTCACCCAGTGACGACGGATTGAGGACAGATCGGAGGAAGCCTGTTAGTCCAGTTCCTGGCTCATCCAGGTCCGTCCGGGCTGTGAGCGAGAGAGGTCCCTCTCTCGTATAACAACATAGGGGACCGCTTGTTGTGGTCCAGATATTTCGCATTCGGAGCATATGACCGCCGCTCGGGACGCTCCGTTATATTGACAGTCCGAGAGACACAGTTAGCACAGTTTATCGCAGCATCCCAGCAATCGGCAGTTTCTCGGTCGGATCAGGAATTATCCGATGGCGCTGGGTCGGTGCGCTCCGCTGTTGCATCAGGTTCGGACGACCGAACGCTTTATAGGGTCCGACAGGATGGCGAAAGGGATTCGGACGATTTTGAGTTTTCCCTTTCGGAACAACGGAAGCTGCCATACATTAGTCATTGCAACTTTCTAGTATACTTGTTTGACAAGATCTACTGCAGCCTGATACTATTAAGGTTATAGGTCTATGTTATCTCATACCTATGCACTCTATGATAGTTTACAATTGAATCTTATGTCTCTTTATCTAAGTCAGTTAGTAACTTTTCGATAAATAGACTTAGAATCATTAGATTAAATTTCTATATGGAATTTAACTTCGGTTCTTATTTAGCTAAGTAATCATTTGAGCCTCTGGAAACAGTAGTTTTCAAATTCTGACCTTTTAGACAGTAATTCTGTTGGCTTCTCTTTTACTGAAGAGTCAGTGAGCTTCATGCACTATCGGTGGATGATTCTCACTTTCGTAGTTTCGGAATCACTACTTCCTTTACTATTTAGGTTGGATTTTTGGTTAAGAGTCAGGCTCCTAATAAATATCCAGAACCTGTTGTTATTAAGGTCCTTCCGTCTTCGTACGGGCATAGGCCTTTACTCTGTACGGTTAGAGTTTACGTATTTATAAACAGATATCTGTTTATTACTACGGACGTAAGCTTCTTCTGTCTTTGATGCCTAATAGAAGGATGTTACGCCCCATTCTATTGCTAATGGATTCAATTAACTATCAGTACTGCTTATGGTATATCATTGACTCAGCATTTGTGCTTGAGATTTCGGCTCATGAAGTAAGAGTTCTTTCTACATCTTGGGCTTACATTAATAGTGTCGCTATTATAGATTTTTGAAGGCTGCTCATTGCGCTCAGCCATCCACATTCATGAATTTTTTATCTCAGAAATATCAAGTCCATTTCTAGAGGCCCCTTTTGTTAGGTCTATTATCAACTGCTCAGAATGTCATTCACTTAACAGTTGCTACTATAACTAGGTAGGCTGTCTGTTTCGGCAGTGACTCCATTCTGCTGCCCTCTTCGCTCTGGGCTATTTGACCCAGGGCAAGAAAAAGGGGGGGGGGGGGAGGGTGTTCCCTTGGGTCACCTGTTTTACTATGAAAACTAGGGGATACCTCCTCCGGAGTTAGTAATTCTGAGCTGTTACTGGGATGGCTTTTTAGTGAGAAGTTTATGTTTTAAAAATTCATTCAGGTCTTAGTTTTTAAAGTATAGCTTTTGAATATAGCACGTGTCAACGGACGTTATTATACAATCCTCAGACACTTTTAAGGAGTATAAAGAGTCTCTGTTCTCTAGACTTACTTTATTTATTGGCTTACTTTAAAAATTATTAGTATAAGGATTATACTACATATTAATAGAGTACATGGATGTATGATGCTCAATTTTGCAAGGTGTTGTATCTTTCTAATTTAACATAAATAAGAAAGATACATGTAAGGCCTAATACTTCTTTTTCCCTAGAGGGGATGACTCTATTTTATATAATTGAGCGTATTCCAACTTGCTCTATGTCCTAGGCCCTCCAGCCTTTTTACTATTCAGCTATGTCTGGGTCATTGGTACAGTATAAAAATGTTAAAAAATTTATAGTAATTTATATATTTTTTATACTTACCAATGACCCAGACGGGGATGGCCCTCCCAAGAGTTGGGAACTCATACCTCCCCGCTGAGTACATAGCCCTTACCAGGCACTGGTTATAAGAATGATTAATGGCGCCAATTTCGGAACGTCCCTGACACTGCGCATGCGCAGTAGAGGTAAAGTGTGGAGGGCCATTCAGGACATGTTTTCTTTGGTTTTAGATGCAAATTTTGGGGATTGGGGGGCAAAATTTGTGTTTGGCCCTATATTTTAAGAGTTAGCACCAGCTATGTCTGGGTCATTGGTAAGTATAAAAAATATATAAATTACTATAAATTTTTTAACATTCTCGAATGGCCCACGGAAACGTACCCGGTATTCCCATCAAATGGACAATATTCAACCGATGAGTCTTTCAATACTGGTGTCACACGTCATCTTCCCCCTCTGGATATCTTCCCCTCCGTGGGGGGAAGATATCCTAGTATATCTTCCCCCCACCCTGAATATCTTCCCCCCCCCCCCCTCCCCCACCACGAAAATTTTTGGGGGATTAATTTAACATTATTTGATGATGAAATGGCGAGAAAAATGGGGTTTTTTGGCACAATGTTGTTTTTTTTCAGGTTCAACCTGGATATCTTGCTCTCATCCTGTTGAAAACCTGTGACAAAAAATCATTTCAATATTTTCTCAACTATTCTGGTTCATGTTGTCATGTGACATGAAGTGTAACTGTTTTGGGTAGAGAAATTGGTTTTGGATATGGAATGGGAGGTGGGTGGGGGGGGGGAAGATATCCAGGCCTGGATATCTTCCCCCCCACCATGACAAAAAATTTTTTGTCAAACATTTGACACTAATTGATAATGAAATGGTGAGAGAAACAGATTTGGGACTTTAAAAATGGTTTTGGATAAACACTGAGTTAGGGTTGGTTGGAATGGGAGGTGGGGGGGGGGGGTGGGGAAGATATCCAGGCCTGGATATCTTCCCCCCCCCCCCCCCACCATGACAAAAAATTTTTGTCAAACATTTGACACTAATTGATAATGAAATGGTGAGAGAAATAGATTTGGGACTTTAAAAATGGTTTCGGATAAACACTGAGTTAGGGTTTGTTGGAATGGGAGGTGGGGGGGGGGGGGGGGGGAAGATATCCAGGCCTGGATATCTTCCCCCACCATGACAAAAAAAATTTTGTCAAACATTTGACACAAATTGATAATGAAATGGTATGATAAATAGATTTGGGGGCTTTAAAAATGGTTTCGGATAAACACTGAGTTAGGGTTGGTTGGATGGGAGGTGGGGGGGGGGGGGGGGGGGGAAGATATCCAGGCCTGGATATCTTCCCCCCCACCATGACAACAAAATTTTTGTCGAACATTTGACACTAATTGATAATGAAATGGTGAGAGAAATAGATTTGGGACTTTAAAAATGTTTTCGGATAAACACTGAGTTAGGGTTGGTTGGAATGGGAGGTGGGGGGGGGGAAGATATCCAGGCCCCTGGATATCTTCCCCCCCACCATGAAAAAATTTTTGTCAAACATTTGACACTAATTGATAATGAAATGGTGAGAGAAATAGATTTGGGACTTAAAAATGGTTTCGGATAAACACTGAGTTACGGTTGGTTGGAATGGGAGGTGGGGGGTGGGGGCAAAAACTCTTTTCTCACCATTTCATCATCAAATAATGTCAAATTAATCAAAAAAAAAATTTTTATGGGTGGGTGGGTGGGGGGGGGGGGGGGGGATATCCAGGGGGGAAGATATCCGGTTACATCGGTATTATCATTATAGCAAAATACCATGCAGCCCTAGACAAAGAATCTGTATGTACCTGTGACTTTAAGCTTGGCATCGTCCGATCTTGCCTTATCATGAAGTGATGGATGCTTCTTACTGATGCATATGAGAGGTGAGATGTAGTGCCTGTCGCTTAGGTTTTGTACAAAGTCTAACATTTTTTACATGTGTATGTAGTCGTGGCTTTATCTACTGTAAAATATGAGTGTATTACCGATGTCATTTGGAACCACGTGACATGTGTGATTCCAAATGACATTGGTAATACACTGTTAAGTTCCATGTTGACGATGTGTGCTGGTGGTTTGTGCGCAATTCCTTGCATTATTTTTGATAGGTTAGCCAGTATTAAATGTACAAATGTACATAAACTTGAGACATTTATTAATAAGTTTTTTTTTCGTATTTGATTTTCATGTCAGTGATTTTATTTTCGACTCGAATTTGACTCAAATTTGTTGATCGACTTGACTTTGACTTGAACGATCGAATATCCTCAGGTGCCTACCACAGATGTAACACTCCCATCTCTCTGTCGCCAGAATATTTTTAGGTGTTGTTGCACACCTTTGCAAAATATATACATAATAAAGGGATATTTGATTTTTTCTCTGTAAAATCAGTTGTAAGGTTTATTAATGATCCAAGCATCGTTCTCATCTTTAGTTCCCTGAAAGCCATTGAAAATATGAAAATACAGTGGAACTAAGTTAATTGAATAGCCACTTTGCCAATAAGAGAGTCAAGGTAATTTCTCGACAGGTTACAAGATTTTTTATTCAATTAACAGGAGTTTACTCTATCACCTGTATTCAATTAACAGGTCAAACTTGTACTGGAGATATGGTAAAAGGTTATGTGTTGGGAAATTATATTCAATTAACAGGGTTATTCTGTTTAAGAGATATCCAATTGAGTGGGATCCACTGTATACCAAGGATATTATGAAAACACCTTCTATTCACTCTTCATTCAAGTACAGGGGAACTGGAATGTAGTTGCTGAATTCATGCAAATATAGAGTCAAGATGAATTATAAAAGCTATTGTCAGTTCATTTTTATGTCCTTATTTATAGGAGGCGCGGTGGCAGTGTGGTAACCGGTTCTTGTCAAATCACCGAAGTTAAGCAACATCGAGCCCGGTTAGTCCTCAGTTGGGTGACCGTCTGAGCTATCGATTCAGACTTCCAGGTTGTGTTCTTGGGCAAGGCACTTAATCCCCGATTGTCGACATGGGGGCATGATGACGCCGTGTACTAAGGTGTACTGCACGTCGATGATGCACATGTCTTCAACCAATCTAACCCTGCCTGTGCTGCAGTGCGGAGTTACGATGTTGGGGAGCTGGCAGGTGCTTGTTCCTCGGTGGTTCTTTCCGGGTACTCCGGCTTCCTCCACCTGTAAAACTGTCATGGTCATGATTAGCCAATGTGCATAAGTATGTGACCATAAACACCAATAGATAAATAATGTCCTTATTTATTTCTCAATTTATAACCCTGTCAATTGCATAAAACATACTAACACCAAACCATTTACCATACCTTCATTGCAGAGTTTACAAGTCAATTACATCTATGTTGTAAATTCCTGCTAACTGAAAAAAGGGAGCGTGGTGGCTCAGTGGTAGACTGTTGGACTTCTATGCTAGAAGACCCAAGTTCGATCCCCATCCGGGATTACCCGTGTTGTGTCTTTGGGCAAGGCACCTTATTCTAGTTGCCCACATGGGGGCATGATGACCCCTTGTACTATGGTGTACTGCACGTTGATGGTGCACATGTCTTCAACTGCTGTAACCCTGCTTGAATTGAGTTAGAATGTTGGGGAGCTGGCAGCTACTCGTCATTGCTCGGTGGTTCTCTCCAGGTACTCTGGCTTCCTCCACCCGTAAAAATGTCACAGTCATGATTAGCCATTGTGCAAAAGTATATGATCTTAACCCTCAGCACTCTGATGTCAAAATAGCAAAGTTTTCAGCAGCAAATATTTCCCATAATGCAGTTTGATATTTAACCAAATATACCTTGTTTGACAGAGCTCAGTGAGCTCTGTCAAACAAGATATAATTGGTTAAATTCATTGTTAAAGAAGACAAAAATGGAGTGATTGGAGAAAATTCTGTTGCACGACCAGTCTGCTAGGGGTTAAACACCAATAAATAAATAAATAAATAAATAAATAATTAGCCATTGTGCGGAATTTTGTGACCTTAAAAAACACCAATAACTAAATAATTTGCTTCAGTATTTCACATAATTACAGGTTGTTGAACTTGGTCAATTTTCAGCATAACAGTTAAATTTAAAATTTGTATTGTTTTCATTTATTCTATTTTATTCTTACAGTCCAACCAGGAGTGTTATGTCTGATCCAGGTACAGAATCCATCGATCCACGACATAAACCAATTACTAGAGTTAATGATGATAGATATGATATTGATAGCTTAGTTAGTCCTAGAAGTCTTACAACAGATGCTATAGCTCAACATGATAAACGTACAAAGAAAACATCATGGGTGTGTCGCAAGGAATTGAACTTTAAAGAACCTGACAGCAGTACAGAGATGTCATATAATGATTTGAAAATGCCTAAAAACAAACTTTCAAACAAGCGTATTGTGAATCCTAAAATTAAAAAAATACAAGGAGTAAGCGACCGTCATGATCTCCAAATGACGGATTCTTCTGAGAAAGTCTATTATAAGAAAACAAATCTTAGAGATAATCCCCCACGGAATCACGTTATTGGTTCAGAACAAATGTATGGAAATAATGATTACTTGAACCAGACAAGATATAGTGTAACAGATTATTTCAAGAAATACCACCATGGTAATATTATAGGACAAAATAACGACGCTTTGACCCAAGACATGGTGTATCAAAAACGTCCATATTCACAGAATAATGGCATGTCAGATGATGTCTCAAACACTGAAGTGTCGTTAGGTACCAGTAAACAGGATGATCATTACCGTGGTACTGAACTTGATCTTTCATTAAGTACAATAGATGATAAAATGTCCAGCATCACATCTCTGATTACAAGAACATCTGTTTCAACAGCTGTTACTGTTGATGACAGAGCATTTAGAAGAGGAATAGAAATTCTTGATTCTAATATAGCGAAAGTACAAGATTCATTGAGACGAACTCGCAAGATGTTTACGTCATAACTAGACAATTACTCTAAGTTTGGGTAATTTGTTGCCATAATCCATCGCCATTACATAGAATTTTCTTGCTGCCAACAGAGACTACAGTTAAAACTAGAAGTCCTGTCATGAATTGCACGCTTATCTTGACACAATTTCGCACAAGAATTGCGCGCAATTTTCCTATTGAAAATACCCAAATTACCACAGAGTCTAGCCGTTACTCACAGCAAACACAAGCAATGTTTCAGCCAATGGACCACCGGGTTAAACCCGGAGGTCCATTGGCTGAACCATTGCTTGTGCATAGGTTGCGTAGAGAATGTGATAGCCTTTCCATATGACCTAACACGCCGATAAACGTGCTAAATGGCGAGGTGTTTACGCGCAATTGATGACAGGACTTCTAGTTTTAACTGTATTTATCAGCTTCATTCCCAATCACATTAAGTCTGTTAACTCCACGCTCACTGGTAGTGCAAGAGAATTTTCTCCAATTACTGTTTTTCTCTTGTTTAACCCTTTACCCAACGCAGACGATTTCAAAATTTATTATTTTACATATCGTTTTTTAAATTTTTTCAAAACAATTTCAACAAAACCATATAATGTGACCCCTCTTTGGAATGAGCTCGTCGAGTTCATTCCAAAGAGGGGTCACATGATATGGTTTTGTTGAAGTTTTTCGAAAAATAATATTTTTCCAGCTGCTTAATTTGCATATTATGTGGGCAGATGCGGGCGATTCATTGGGTAAAGGTTCAACTATGAATTCAACCAATTATATCTTGTTTGACAGATCTCACTGAGCTCTATCAAACAAGGTATGTGTGGTTAAATATCAAACTGCATTATGAGAAATAATTGCTGCTGAAAACTTTGCCATTTTGACATCAGAGAGCAGAGGATTAATTTCCCAGTTACCTGCTGCAAATTCACAATATCCTAAGCCTGGAATGAATAGGGCAGAAAAAGAAGTTCTGTTTTTCAGATAAGTTGGCAAGATCATGACATTAAGGCCTAAAAGCCCAGGTATACCTTGGGTGTGGGAAGGGGGGGGGGGGGGGTGGAGTCTTACAAAGACAAGTCTAGCTACAAACTTAATACTTTACTCAATGCACAGGATATCAAAATTTATTATTGGTTGAGTTGTGTTAACATCTGCCACCTATGGTTTGTCAATGATCGGTGGGTGTCTGAATGGGTGTCCAGCCATCGTTGCACTTTTAGCATAATAACCTGAACAAACGTTCTCCGATTTGACTAAAATTTGCCATACAGGTCTTTAGCAATAATATCTCAATCAAGTTCGAAAACTGGCCCATCACGATTTTTCATTACAGAGTTGTGGGCCTTAATTCATCACTTTTTATGAATTTTGAGCTCGTTAGCACAATAACTTGACTAATATTTACCATGCAGGTGTTTTGCTGTGCTATCTCAAGCGAGTTTGAACCTGGCCCGGCCGATTTTTTGTTACAGAGTTATGGGCCTTAATTCATCAATTTTGCAAATTTTGAGTTCCTTAGTGCAATAACTTGAACAAGCATTCTCCAATTTGACTAATATTTGCCATACTGGTCTTTTGCAATAATATCTGAATCATAATCAAAAACTGGCCTGACCCAGTTTTCTTTACAGAGTCATGGGCCTTAAATCGTCAATTTTTACGAATTTTGAGCTTGTTAATGCACTAACTTGAACAAACTTTCTCCAGTTGGACTAATATTTGCCATACAGGTCTTTTGCAATAATATGTCATGTGTGTTTGAAAACTGGAACTGCCCAATTTTTTGTTGCAGAGTTCTGGGCCTTCATTTGTCAATTTTTATGAATTTTGAGCTTGTTAGCACAATAACTTGAACGAACATTCTCCAATTTCACTAATATTTGCCATACAAGTCTTTTGCAATAATAACTCGAGCAAAGTCAAAACTGGCCGTTCCGAATTTTTACGAATTTTGAGATCAGCGCAGTGACATTTCTGATTTTCAATGGAGAGTGCATGAAGAAAGTAGCCACAACTCGACACCTGCATCTCCGATGTACACCTCTTGTTTTAATTATTGTTTTTCAGAACTTTTCAAAAAATGTCAACAAAACCATATCATATGACCCCTCATTGGAACCAACTGAGGGGGAGTGGGGGGGGGGGGGGGGGGCATATGATATGGTTTTGTTGAAACTCTTTGAAAGCTATATTTTTTCAATGGAAAATTATGCCGGCAGATTTGTTAGGCTAATTCTCAATTTGACATAATTACATATTCCATGTTTACAGGCCCAAAGCCTGATCTCAAAAGTTTTTGACGTTGTGTGTAAGAGTTAAAATTTTCTAACAGTGTTCCTGGATCGTTGACCATCAGTGCAAACTACTTGAAATCTAACTCCATGTCCTTCTTTAACATTTACCTAACAAATTGGACGCACACTCCTTTTGTAATTTACTAATTATCTCTCTGCACACTGATGTCAAAATTTTCAGCAGTAAAATATTTCCCATAATGCAGTTTGATATTTAACCAAATATACTTTTTTTCACTGAGCTCTGTCAATCAAGATGTAATTGGTTAAATTCAACGTTAACCCTTTACCCAACGAATCACCCACATCCGCCCATGCAATATGCAAATTCAGCAGCTGAAAAAATATCGAGCTCGTTTCAAAGAGGGGTCACATGATATGGTTTTGTTGAAATTTTTTGAAAAAATTTTAAAAATGATATTTCAAATAATAAATTTTTAAATCGTCTGCATTGGGTAAAGGGTTAAAGAAGAGTAAAATACACTGATTGGAGGTTGCACTTCCAGATTGCCAGGGGTTGAATGGTTCAGAAAATATAAACCTTCAAAAACTTTCAACAAAACCATATCATATGACTTCTTCATTGCAACAAGCTCATTCCAGTTGAGAGGTCACATAATATGGTTTTTTGAAAAAATTTTTTTGAAATTTTTTTTTTTTTAAAATATTTAAAATAGCAAATTTTGATATCGTGGGCATTGTTCAAAGGGTTAACCCTTTACCCAACAAATCGCCTGCATCCGTCCGCGTAATATGCAAATTCAGCAGCTGAAAAAATATTATTTTTCAAAAAATTTCAACAAAACCATATCATGTGACCCCTGTTTGGAACGAGCTCATTCCAAAGAGGGGTCACATGATATGGTTTTGTTGAAATTTCTTGAAAAAATTTAAAAAATGATATTTAAAATAATAAATTTTGATAGGGGTGCGGTGGCTCAGTTGGTAGAGGTGCAGGCTGCAAGCCGAGAGGTTCTCAGTTCGAATCCCACCTGCGGCAACCGCGTTGTGTCCTTGAGCAAGACACTTCACCCCCATTGCCCACGTGGAGGTACGGTGACACTGTGTACTAAGGCGTACTGCACGTCAATGGTGCACCTGTCTTCAACCAATGCTAACCCTGCTTGTGTGGAGTTGGTATGTTGGGGAGCTGACAGTTGCTCGGTGGTTCTCTCTGGGTACTCCGGCTTCCTCCACCCATAAAACTGTCACGGTCATGGTTAGCCATTGTGCAGAAATGTGTGACCTTAAACACCAATAAATAAACAAATAAACAAATAAATTTTGATATCGTCTGTGTTGGGTAAAGAGTTAAAATGGTCAAGTTTTTTTTAAAAGTAGTGACCTTCAGAGCAGTTTTTCTGACGGTCAACAAAATTTTCCAACAGACATGGGGAGGGGGGAAGGGGCTTGCAAAAACCATTTCCACATGCATTCAGAAATTACAGTACAGCTGCCGTGGAACGGTCAATCTCCACGTTGGGCAGTGTTGCTCCCGGGCATTTTTCTCAATCAGTAATCAGTAGTTTTCAGCAAATATTCATTGAAAGAAGCACCGGATTGTACCTGTACAGGATTGTACCTGTACCGGATTGTACCTGTACCGGATTGTACCTGTACCAGATTGGTACCAGATTGTACCTGTACAGGATTGTTCCTGGTGCTTCATTCATTGAATATTTGATGGCGATTACATTGTTTTATGTTGGAGATTCACTGTTTACGCATGCATGGAAATATTACCCACCTGTGGATTTTGACCTTTCTGTGATGACAGTACTGTATGTCACACTGTTGTTTTACTTCCGATCACTTTCAGACAACTTTCATTTATATCTTCGCAAAGTTGTATCTCGGAGCAGGGGGCGCAGTGGCTCCGTAGGTAGAGGTGTAGGCTGCAAGCCGAGAGGTCCTTGGTTCGAATCCCACCTGCGGCAACCGCATTGTGTCCTTGGGCAAGACACTTCACCCCCCATTGCCCTCATGGGGGCACGGTGACGTTGTGTACTAAGACGTACTGCAGACTATGCGTCGGTGCACCTGTCTTCACCCAATGCTAACCCTGCTTGTGTGGAGTTGTTGGGGAGCTGACAGTTGCTCGCCATTGCTCGGTGGTTCTCTCCGGGTACTCCGGCTTCTTCCACCCGTAAAACTGTCGAGGTCATGATTAGCCATTGTGCAGAAATATGTGACCTTAAACCCCAATAAATAAATAAATAAATATCTCAGAGCAAAATTGAATGACTTGAGCTTTTAAGTTCTTAAAGGCTCTCTTTTGATCAAAAAGTGTTTCCCGATGAATAAAATATTCGAAAATTAATTAAACAATTTATATATATTTATTTTGTTCAGATATTGACATGCTCTCCAAAATTCAGTTCCCTAATCAATGCGTAACCCATAGCAGAAAGAGACAGCTTAATATTTAACCCTTTACCCAACGTAATGGCCAAAACCGGCCAGCGAGATTCTCAAAAATCGCCAATTAATTTTCGTTATTTTTTTCATTTTTGTCTCAAAAACATAGGTTATGACCCCTTGTTGCAACGAGCTCGTTCCAACGAGGGGTCATAACCTATGTTTTTGAGACAAAAAATGAAAAAAATTAGTTATTCAAGAATTATTTTTGCAAGTGTCGTCTGCTTTTCAGGTTAGGTAAAGGGTTAAAAAAAAAAGAGGCAACAATTTGTGCACAGTAATTCACATTTCCTCCATCAGATGCCAAAAATTTATGACTGAAAATCCATACACAACGGACATATTTGTAAATAGTTGCTAACAGTGGTTTCTATTCCATTGTGATTCACAGATGTGCTGTCTGTTCCTGGAATATCCAAATGAAACTGAAGCAGGTAATGACAATATAATGCCTCATAGACAATGAGAAACATGTCGACTCCCAAATGTCAAACATTTGTCATTGCATGTAATGAAACACCACCATCTTAAGAAAAACTAGATCAAACATTTCCATGAAATCTATTTGTTTTCACTTAAAATCTGCCTCAAGTTCCCTGAAATGTTTCTCTAAAGGTAACAATAACATGTCAGCCCAAAAGTACTGAGTCTGGTACTTTGTATTCCATAGGTCAGAACGACAGTACACTCACACTTCTGGCTAAAGAACTGGTGTTACTTCTGTATTTTGAACACAGCAATCAATTTCATCATTTTTAGCTCACCTGAGCGAAGCTCAAGGGGAGCTTAATTGATCATTTTCTGTCCGTCGTCCGTCAGTCATCCGTCGTTAACTTTACATTATCGACTTCTTCTCATGAACTGCTGGACCAAATTCAACAAAATTTGCTGTGCATGTTCCCTATCATATGTCCATTCAAGTTTATTCAAATCAAGTTGACCCGCCCCTTGGTAGGGCCACGCCCAAAAAGTGTGCTTAATTCTTAAAAAATCTTCTTCTGATGAACCAGCAGTAGCAGAGACTTGATATTTGGTGTGCAGCTTCCTTTTGAGGTGTAGACCCAGATTTGTTCAAGAGAAGTTCGAGGAGCTATATTTGCCTTCGTTATGGGAGGGGCAAGAATTTTCGCCAAGCCCAAAATTTCTATATTTTTATACTGTACCAATGACCCAGACATAGCTGGTGCTAACTCTTAAAATATAGCCGGTCCCCAAACACAAATTTTTGCCCCCCAATCCCCAAAATTTGCATCTAAAACTAAAGAAAACATGTCCTGAAAGGCCCTCCACACTTCGCCCCTACTGCGCATGCGCAGTGTCAAGGACGTTCCGAAATTGGCGCCATTAATCATTCTAAGTTTGGCCCTTCATCAGTTAACATCTGACTGATCTTTGTGCTTATAAATCTCAGTTTAAATGATGCCAGACACATAAATATTAGTGAAATGGTGATTCTAAGGAGGATAGAGAAGGAGGAGAGGAAAAGAATGTGTGACAGAATATTATCAGGGCTGTAACTTAAAATTTTTTAATGAAATTATGTTAAGTTACCTATTTTCAAGGCAGCAGCCATTTTGTTGTCATTCTGATTATTTAGTTACACTGTTTTTTTAAGTGTTTTCCTCTCTCCCTGTCCTTTAAGTTCCCCCTTGCTATTCTCCCATGCTTTTGGCATAGTTTTTGTAATTATTATTACAAAATTTTCTTGGGAGTTTTAGCTGAATAACAGAATGAATTCTGTTCTTTCCCCATGTTTACGTCTTCACCTAGGGGTGGTTAGGCGTTGTGTTCTGCATCTACCATCTGATGTTCTGCAGTTTCTTCCCTGGAAGTCTCTGTTTTGCATCAGATAGTGTATTTTTGGTAACTGATTTCGGGCCTGGGTGCCTGGAGTCTTATTTTAGTGTTTTTACACTCATTGTTTACATTTACAACAGCCCTCTGTGTGAGGGGGGGATTTCTATAAAATAATATCTTGATGTTATTTTAATCATAACTAGATACATTATTATTGTTCGTAAGTGTTGAATAAATTGTTTAAAATATTTTTAAAATTTTTGTCCACACTTAGGCTTGGGATCCATTGGGGCTCAACGTTACTTTTCAGAAACTTGGGCTGTTCTGAAAAAATATTTTTTCAAAATATTTTGATTTCAATTATTTTTTCTATATCAATGGATCATATTATTATTATGTATTTTGATTGCCAGGGGTTAGTGCGAGTACCAGGACTTGTTTTCTTTTCACATTGAAAGGATATTGATCAATTGTTTTAAGAGGAAGTCTTCCTCTGACTTTATTATCATTCTATATGTGGTCAGTGTACTCGCATTAACTCCTGTTCTGTATCATATGATTCCGATGACAATATGGGAAGCGTATGTCACGGTATGTTGTTGGGGATTTGGACACTCCGGTCCTTTCCCCGCAGGGTCACTCTACTTTATCAATTTCTATTTCAGACGATCAAGATTAGGGTGATGTATCTGTGATGTCTTCCAACAGTGTGCCTCCGTCGTCACAATTAATGAAGGGCTAGCGGAAAAGTGCTCATGTAAATACGCCAATTGCCTAAGAGGACCCTAGTAGGTTCGACGGCCTTTGACGTCCGCTAGCTCGCCCGGTGTAGCGTCCATTCACCGAATGGTTCGGCAGCCGGGTTCGTCCGTTGCGGTCTAGAAGGAATTTTGGGGTGATGCGAGCACTATAAACTAACCTAATGCACACCCAGTGACGGCGGATCGGAGGGAGAACGCAGGAAGCCTTTTAGTCCGGTTCATAGCTCGTTCCGGTCCATCCAGACGGCAAGCGAGAGAGGCCCCTCTCTCGTTCAACAACATCTGGCCCCAGATGTTGTGGTACAAAATGTGTCGTAAGCGGAGCATACGTCCGTCGCTCGGGACGCTCCGTTGTATAGGCAGTCCGCTGAGACTGCTAAGGCTTCCTCTTCTCATCAGCGCACACGACCGCACCTTGGCTGCGTGACCGCCGATATATTACCAGCTTCGCCGATCAAGGATTCTTCGGCGACCAGGTCACACCATCCGGTAGCCAGGGACACGAGGCCTGCAGACTCCGGACGTTCGCATAGGAAGTGTGCGGGAGTCAACGTACACGGAGCTTCCGGCGGCAATGCATCGTAAGACCGCTACTGCACAGGCCTCGGGAACGGACGTGCTTTCCTTAATAGCACAGTTTATCGCAGCATCCCAGCATCAACTGAATCTGTCGCATATATTTTATCCGACGATGCTGGGGCGGGACGCTCCGCGGAAGCGGGTACGGACGTCCAAAAGTTTCGTCCGGTCCGACGGGATACCGAAAGGGATTCGGAGGATTTCGAGCTTTCCCTTTCGGAACAACATATGCTGTTGTGTATGTCATCTGACTTGGTCTTCTACAACTTCTTTCGTCGGACCAGAATGCTGCGATGCCGGATAAGAAACTGATAGCGTCGGTGGACTTAGAAATTTTTGGTTCGGTTCAGGGACATCGTCCCTCAGTTCCGACATAGTCCAATAATGTCACACAAACTTTTGAATTATTGAACGACGCTATATATATTATTATTTTATGCTTGCTAACCAAGCATTTCTGGTTTCTTGTTCGAAGAGTTATGGAGATGTCTTTCAAAAGTGTGCCTCTGTCGTCATAGTTAATGAAGAGTTAGCGGCAATAAGTGCTCATGGAATATGTCTATCGCCTACGGAGTGACATTCGCTAGCTCACCCGGTGTAGCGTACATTCATCGAATGGTTCGGCTGCCGGGTTCGTCCGTTGCGGTCTAGGAAGGAGATTTGGGTGATGCGAGCACTTTAATTACTTTAGTACTCACCCAGTGACGGCAGATTGAGGACAGATCGGAGGAAGCCTGTTAGTCCGGTTCCTGGCTGGTCCAGGTCCGTCCGGGCTGTGAGTGAGAGAGGTCCCTCTCTCGCCCAACAACATAGGGGACCGCATGTTGTGGTTCAGATATTTTACATTCGGAGCATATGTCCGTTGGTCGGGACGCTCCGTTATATTGACAGTCCGAGAGACTGTCTTTAATGCTTCCTCATCCTCACTGCAGGGCACACGACCGCACATTGGCTATGTGACCTCGAGTATCCGATCAGTTTTGGCATTCAGTGATTCCACGGCGAATAGGTCGCGCCATCCGGTAGCCAAGGGACACGAGGCCTATACACTCCGTTCGCTCGCATATTGGTAGTATGCACGGGGTAACGATCACGGAGCTTCCAGCGGCAATGCATCGTAAGACCGCTTCTCCTCAGGCCTCAGTGACGGACGTGCTATCCGAGTTAGCACAGTTGTTTCGCAGCATCCCAGCAATTGACAGTTTCTCGGTCGAATCAGGAATTATCCGACGGCGCTGGGTCGGTGCGGTCCGCGGTTGCATCAGGTACGGACGACCGAACGCTTTATAGGGTCCGACAGGATGGCGAAAGGGATTCGAAAGATTTCGAGTTTTCCCTTTAGTAGTATCGGAAGATGCCTTTCATATCTTCTGGCATTATCTTCCAGTGATTATTATTTCGGACTTCATTGCTGCGATCTTGGATAAGAGACTTATAGCGTCATTGGACTCGGATTTTTCGATCGGTTCGGGGACATTGTCCCTGACTTACCGACGTAGTCCAATATTGTCATTACAACATGTGTTTTATTTTTCGACGCTATATATATATACAAGCCTGCTACTAAGCATGATAGTTTAGTTTCTTGTCCGCGTTTCTCATTTCTGCCATTTTATCATTTATACAAATAGTTTATTTTGGCAGAGCAGGGCATACCGAGAGTTCATATGCGTCTAGACGGTGTGATTAAAAACTGCATATATTCTTTTTCGCTGTTTATGTCTTTTCCAATTTCAATGTTGGGAACGACATTATGTATAGTAGACTTAACTTAGATGCTTTATTATACGTAATCCGCCTTACTGAGGCGTTATCATTACGTCTTCAAGAAAAGATTTACGGGATATTATTCTCAATGTAATTTCTTTTGAGGGCAGTAGTTTGTTCACGTATAACTCCGCCCTTCAGTGGCTGATTGGAGTTAGTTAGACGTGACGCAGCCCTAGCTACATCCACTCGCGTGGATAGTAAGGTTAAGAACTCTCTCAGAGTCGCTTCGTTCTCGGAGGAGCTTCTCTTCGACGGCAACTTTTCGGCAATCCATGAATTGCTCGATTTACACGTTCTCTTGTCTATCTAGTGTTACAAGAGATTCAGACTGGGGCAAACATTCGGTGGTTGACTCAGAGAGTGCCGCCGCAGTTGCCGGACCCGAGTGTGGCTGTTATGACGGTTGCCAGTCATACAGATTGGGATATAATACTGATCCCTACGGATTCGAAGTGCCAGGGTCTTTGGGTTCCGCAGTCTTTTAGCAATCAGTTTTCTTCCGCGGAATAATGTTTTTTAGGCTTGCTTTATGTCATTGCATGAACATTATTCAGAAACGCATGCCCAAATTCCTGTCCTTTAATTCGACAGTAGTGGCGTATCTCCGGAACCAGGGAGGCACTCTTTCGTTTCCGTTATTCAATTTAATGGAAAGAATCCGTCTGTTGGTTATAGTACACCAAGTTCAGTTTTGGTCCGTCATATTCCGGGTCGTCTGATTGTTTTATTGGACTCCCGTTCTCTTACGTGTCGCTTGTTGCTGTCAGAATGGACTCTCAACAAACAAGTATTCAATCAGATTTGCTATCTATGGGAGCGCCCAATTATGATTTATTTATGACACAGCTTGCTATTCTATTGCAGATGTATGTGTTGGCTTGTCCAGATCTCTGAGCTAATATTCTTAACGCTCTATTGTTCTATAGGACGGAATGATAGGATACGCGTATCCTCCGGCGCTGTTGTTTTAGCAGGTATTGCTAAGATAAACAACCACAATACATTTCTGTTGATAGCATCTCTATCTTCACAGAGATCATGAGTAATTTTCTCTCTTGTCTACTGTGGTTTTTAACAGGAAATCTTCCTCTATGTGAGGATCTTTTTCACTGGGTAAATCGTGTCATCTTTATCACAACCTGCAAGGTCGCAACCTTCATGTATTCCGTTGTGTGGTCCGTATTGCATTGTAAGCACTGTACTGGACGAGCTTTGGACGCGATTTCTTACTATAGGAGATCCTCTTCTTCGCTATTCTATGCGGCTAAAGTGGAGGCTCTTCCGTCGTGGTGTAGGGATCATTATGTTCATATTGTTGATCCCTCCATACTACTCATTGCTATTTTTTAGTATACTTGTTTCACAAGATCTACTGCAGCCTGTTATTATTTAGGTTATAGGTTTATGTTACCTCATACCTATGCACTCTACGATAGTTTACAATTGAGTCTTTTGTCTCTTTATCTAAGTCAGTTAGTAACTTTTTGATAAATAGACTTAGAATCTTTAGATTAAATTCCTATACGGATTTTAACTTCGGTTCTTATTTAGCTAAGTAATCATTTGAGCCTCTGGAAACAGTAGTTTTCAAATTCTGACCTTTTAGACAGTAATTCTGTTGGTTTCTCTTTTACTGTAGAGTCAGTGAGTTTCATGCACTATCGATGGATGATTTTCACTTTCATAGTTTCGGAATCAATACTTCCGTTACTATTTAGGTTGGATTGTTACATAAGAGTTAGGCTCCTATTATCCGGAACCTATTATTTTAAGGTCCTTCCGTCTTCGTATGGGCATAGGCCTTTACTCTTTCCGGGTACAGTTTATGTATTTATAAACAGATTTCTGTTTATTACTATGGGCGTAAGCTTCTTCTGTCTTTGATGTCTAGTAGAAGGACGTTACGCTCCATTTTATTGTTAATGGATTCTATTAACTATCGGTACTGCTTATAGTATATCATTGACTTAGCAGTTGTGCTTAAGATTTCGGCTCATGAAGTAAGAGTTCTTCTACTTCTTGGGCTTACATTAATAGTGTCGCTATTATAGATTTTTGAAGGCCGCTCATTGCGCTCAGCCATCCACATTCATGAATTTTATCTCAGAAATATCGAGTCCATTTCTGGAGGCCTCTATTGTTAGGTCTATTATCTACTGCTCAGAATGTCATTCACTTAACAGTTGCTACTATAGCTAGGTAGGCTGTCTGTTTCGGCAGTGTCTCCGTTCGGCTGCCCTCTTCGCTCTGGGCTATTTGACCCAGGGCAAGAAAAATGGGGGGGGGGGGGGGGGGGGGGGAGGGTGTTCCCTTGGGTCACCTGTTTTACTATGAAAACAAGGGGATACCTCCTCCGGAGTTAGTAATTCTGAGCTGTTATTGGGATGGTTGTTTAGTGAGAAGTTTAGGTTTTTAAAATTCATTCAAGTCTTAGTTTTTAAAGTATAGCTTTTGAATATTGCATATGTCAACGGACATGATTATGCAATCCTCAGACACTTTTAGGAGTATAAGAGTCTCTATTCTCTAGACTTACTTTATTTATTGGCTTACTTTAAAAATTATTAGTATAAGGATTATATTGGATATTAATAGAGTACATGGATGTATGAAGCTCAATTTTGGAAGGTGTTGTATCTTTCTAATTTATCATAAATAAGAAAGATACATGTAAGGCCTATTTCTTCTTTTCCCTACAGGGGATGACTCTATTTTATTTTATTGAGCGTATTCCATTTTGCTCTATGTCCTTGGCCCTCCAGCCTTTTTACTATTCAGCTATGTCTGGGTCATTGGTACAGTATAAAAATGTTAAAAAATTTATAGTAATTTATATATTTTTTATACTTACCAATGACCCAGACGGGGATGGCCCTCCCAGGAGTTGGGAACTCTTGCCTCCCCGCTGAGTACATAGCGCTTACCAGGCACTGGTTATTAGAATGATTAATGGCGCCAATTTCGGAACGTCCTTGACACTGCGCATGCGCAGTAGGGGCGAAGTGTGGAGGGCCTTTCAGGACATGTTTTCTTTAGTTTTAGATGCAAATTTTGGGGATTGGGGGGCAAAATTTGTGTTTGGCCCTATATTTTAAGAGTTAGCACCAGCTATGTCTGGGTCATTGGTAAGTATAAAAAATATATAAATTACTATAAATTTTTTAACTTTCCAACCCGAGAGGCAGATTTGAACCAAATTTGACATGAGGGCTTATTGGGTCATAAGTACTTAATTTATGCCCAATTTTTTTCCCTGTCGCCCTATGGGAACCACAGGAGCTAAAAATAGAAAAAATTAAAACACCCATATCTCCAAAACTACACGGCACTGAGAATTCTTATTTGATGTGAAGCTTCCTTGGGACCAACAGAATGGAATGGTAAAAAAAAAAAAATTGCTAGTGGTTTTATCCTGGGGTACTTTTTGAAAATCAAATTCAGACCACCAAAAATAATCTATCCCTCAGCCAGTTAATATTACTACAGTTTGATAATTATTTATGGTTCACCTTAATTTAACTTAACTTTTTCAAATCAATATCATGCACATCTCAAAACGAGACTCGCTTGATGTCCTTCATATGCGTAGATTTTCTATGCAATAATTTAATGGTGAAATAGAAACTATAGTACTTTTGTGCTGAACATCCTGGATAGATATTTCATATTTTTGTTGTTGTTGTTTGTTTAGGCCCCACAAAGTATATCTTCTGTTTCTCAGGCCATTTTTTGTAAAATTGCATGTGGACGGGCGTTTTTTTGTTTAATTTTTTATTGTTGTAATTATTTCTTTGCCATCAAAAGTTCATGTTGGTTTGTTTTATGTTTTAGGCCTCACAATCTACAGAATAACACTGGGGGGGTGGGGGGAGGGGGTGGGGGGGGGAGTGTGTATTTCATCCCTCGAGTGCTAAAGCATTGTAAAGCCTTGTTGCACTCAAGGGACAAATTTTTTAATTTTGTCAACTTGGGTAAAATATCAGATATAAACCATTTAATTTTTATTTTTTTCATATTTGCATTGGTTAGAAGAAGAGAGCATGCAGCTGACAAAAGGACCATTTGGGAGGGGCTGAGAAACAAAATTTTAAACTTTTTAGGCCTTACTTATTTCATTTTTAACTCACCTGACTCAAATCATGGCGAGCTGTTACCATCACGTTCTGTCCCCCTGTCTGTTAACTTCACATATCAGTCTTCTTCAGAACCACTGGATCAAACTTGGCACATAAATTATCTTTGGTGATACCCTTTCAATTTTTTTTTATTAGACGTAGCTAAGCCCAAAAGGCTGGGGCACAGCTCCAAGAAACTTGAAATTCGTAAATCTTATATAGAGCTGTAGGTTTTTAAATTTCTTGTTCGGTTTCGGTTTTGGTTTTTCAGGTGGAGTAAAACCTCGGTTCGGTTTGGTTTTCGGTTTGTTCATGAGGCCAAGTAAAATTCATAAAACTCATCCTTATGTCCGGAGTCATAACTGAATGATAGTGAAATTGAGTGAAACTCAATGAATGCCCGAAATAAGCTATAATACATGAAGAATCAGGAAGGCCAATATAATAATTACCTAAATATACAGAACTTTTATTGTGCTTGGCCATTTTTCGAGGTCTGACACCTACACGCAACTTGAGGAAAGCTGCAAACACAACTAAACTGAAATGTGGGAAATTCACAGAATGTAGCCTTCCCAGAGTAGTGAGAGTACCAATGGCAGTGTCTACCTTGGTTCGGTTTCGGTTAACGTACAGCTCGAATCTTATAAATCACCAGTCACAATCTTTGAAATTTCAAGTTTGTTAAAATCAAATCCCTGGGTTCTCAATTGGGCCCAAATTTTAACTTACCACAATATGAGGAAATTTTTATTAAAATCTTCTTCAGATCCACCAGTCAGAATTTCCTCATATTTGGTATACAGCATCTTTATGGAGGTCAGGTTTAAGTTTGTTCAAATCATTTCAGCATGTTTCGTATTTGGGTTCCATATGGAAGCCCAAATTTTATCTTGGTGAAAGTTTAGACAGATTCTTTAAAAATCTTCTTGAGATCTGTCACTCAGAATCTTTTCATATTTGGCACACAGCATCCTTGCGGGCTACAATTTAAATAAAGTCTGTGTGTTTATTTTTGTGTTCTCCGTAAGAGTCCAGATTTCAGCTTTGTGAATATGAAGAATATCAGTTAAAAATCTTCTTCAGATAGACCTCTGAGAATCTTTCGATATTTGGTATACATCATCCTGGCTAGATTCATATTTGTTTAAATCAAGTCCATCAGTTTATATTTTTGTTCCCAATGGAAACTTAAATTTTAATTAAGAGCAGAAACAGATCAATTATTTAAAAATCTTCAGATCCACAAGACAAACTTTTCTTATTCATTTTTCAGCTCTTTTTGGGTGGGAGGGGACAGATTTGTTTAGACAGAATCCCTGGGTATAAATTTGGGTTTCTTATGGGAACCTGAATTTTAACTTAGTGCAATATGAGGAAAATTCTTTAAAAATATTCTTCAGATCCACCAGTCAGAATCTTTTCATATTTGGTACACAGCATTCTCATTGGCAAAGATTCAAGAATTTTCAAATCAAGTCCATGGGTTGATATTTGGGCTTCCTGTGGGATTTTTTAACCCAGGGCAATTTGAGGAATATTCTTTACAATGTTCTTCAGATCCATTTGACGGTATCTTCTAATAGTTAGTACACAGCTTTCTGATAGAGGTATACAGCTTCCTTGTAGAGGTCAGATTCAAGTTTATTCAAACCAAGTACCTGGGTTCATATTTGAGATCCCTATAGGAACCCAAGAATTGACTCAGTGCAAGATGAAAAAAAGGCTTTAAAAGTCTACTTCTTCAGATCTACCTGGGAGAAACTTTTCATATTTTGAATACAACATCCTTGTGGGAGCAGATTCATGAATATTCAAATCAAGTCAATGGGGTCTTATTTCAGCTCCCTGTGGAGTCCAAATTTTAACTCTGTGCAATATTCCGCAAATATCTTCTTCAGATCCACCAGACAATCTTGCGATATTTGTTTGGTAAGAAAACAGATTTTATTTCAGTAGAATGTTCTGTTTTCATTAATGATTACATTTGTAAGTGCCTACAGACACACAACCAGATTACCCTAATTGGTCCCCCAAAACTTGTCTTAACCCCTACACACTGATGTTGAAACATCTAAAGTTCAGGCTGCAAATAGTTCCCATAATGCAACTAGAAATTTAACCAATACAATCTTGTTTGACAGAGCTCATTGAGCTCTGTCAAACAAGATTGAATTGGTTAAATATTTAAGTTGCATTATGGGAAAAATGGCTACTAGAATTTTGGATCTTTTCACATCAGAGTGAAGGGGGTTAATCATGTCCTTGTTAACTGCCACTTCACTCCATTTGTTGACACAACTGATGGCTTTCAGGAATACTGAATATTTCAGCGAATTTCAACCCTAAATTTTAAACAACCTAGGAGATCTTTCCAGAGGGAAGCCCTTTTGGCATTTTTCAACATAATCTCAAGCCTAACGTATGATGTGTGCTGAGAGTAGGGGTTGAAAAACAGACATTTTTCCGAATCTTTTTTATGCTGGTCATTGTAGTATGCACATATATACAAGATGACGCTGCCATTTGTCCGATCCCTCAACACTAATACCCTTATTCCTTGTAGATAACTTGATCCAGGTGTTTTAGGCTCACTTGAGCCTCTGTTTTTAGCTGAACTTTACAATGTCAAGTACGAGCTATTGGGATAGGTTACGATCCATTGTCTGTCCATCCACAATTCCTTTAGTACACCCCACAGGCTGTATCTCACCTGATCAGTTTCAAATGATTACTTTGGCTTTGGGGTGATGTCTTAACGAGAGCTATCAAATTTTTCCTATTTTCGTTAAAAAACATGGCCATTAGCAGCCATCTTGGATTTGGCATATAAATTGTCAACAATTCCATTAGCACATCCTGCAGGTTGCCTCTCTCACCTGATCTTTTTCAAATTTGATATGCAGCTTTGGTGTAATGACTAGATGGGAGCTATGAAATTTTTCTGAATTTTGTTGAAAAACATGGCTGCCAGTGGCCATATTGGATTTGGCATATAAATCGTCACCAATTACATTAGCACACCCTACAGGCCGCATCCCTTACCCGATCTCTTTCATATTTCATATATAGCTTTAGTGTGATGTCTTTTCTGTAGAAACTTGAGTAAATGACTTGGAATTACTGTAACTTTCTATTTAGTTCAGTCCCTTCTTGGTCAAGTTGAGCTGCATTGTTATTGCCACTTTCATTTGTTTTTTTGCCATCATAAAGATATTTCAGACAGCAACAAATGTGCATCATTAGATTCATTCATTGTTACATGATCCGCTGGATTTTCTCTACAATTGTTAAAATGTTTACATGTTCTACAAATCTTATGTTATTATATATTTATAGGATAAGTTAATATTTAAAAACTTTGGATAATAGAAAAAAAATGGTACAACATTAAAATTCAAACAAAAAGAGTATTGTTCTTTTTTTTCTCCAAGTACCAAAGTAAAGTTAACCCTTTACCCAATGCAGAGGGGGCAGTGGCATCATGGTAACCGGTCCTTGTCAGCTCACTGAAGTTTAGCAACGTTGAGCCCGGTTAATCCTTGGATGGGTGACCATCTGAGCGATCAATTCGGACTCCCGCGTTTTGTCCTTGGGCTGGACACTTAACCCCGATTGTCCAGTCCACATGGGGCACGATGACGCCATGTACTAAGGTGTACTGCACGTCGATGGTGCGCATGTCTTCAACCAATCTAACCCTGCCTATGCTGCAGTGCAGAGTTACGAAGTTGGGGAGCTGGCAGCTGCTCATCGTTGCTCAGTGTTTCTCTCCAGGTATTCCAGCTTCCTCCACCCATAAAACTGTCATGGTCATGATTAGCCATTGTGCACAAGTATCTGACCTTAAAGACCAATAAAATAAATAAATAATATTTAAAAACTTCGGATAATAGAAAAAAAAAAGTACAACATTAAAATTCAAACAAAAAGAGAATTGTTCTTTTTTCCTCCAAATACCAAAATAAAGTTAACCCTTTACCCAATGCAGACAATATCAAAATTTATTATTTTAAATATTATTTTTTCAGAAAATTTCAACAAAACCATATCATGTAAACCCCTCATTGGAATGAGCTTTACAAGCTCATTCCAATGAGGGGTCACATAATATGGTTTTGTTGAAATATTTTGAATGTTTTCTTTTTTTCCAACCTCGCATTTTGTAAATTACGCACGTGGATGAGGAAGATTCATTAGATAAAGGATTAAATATAACCATGTCTTCCCTGAGCTTCATGAGTAGTGTCTGTATCTTTGAATTTTAAATATAGACTGATTATTCAGTTGCTACCTCTGCCCTTATCCCACACTCGTATCATTTCATCTTTGAAAATATTTGGGCTAAAACCTGTACATATTTTACATGAAAGGCAGATGGCATTTGCAAACAAGATTCTTGAAGTAATTCTTTTCATTTATTGCATCAAAAACATAGCTTATGACCCCTCATTTTTATGATCTTGTTCCATTGTGGAGTCGTAAACTATGTTTTTTGAGACAAAAAATAAAAAAAGAATGAAAATTAAATGTTGATTTTTAGCTCAACTTTGGCGAAGCCAAATTTGAGCTTTTGTCATGGCCCGTCGTCCGTCTGTCCATCTGGCCATCTGTCCATCTGCCCGTATGTCAACAATTGGATACGGCTCGGGCTAGAGGCCGTATTTATGAACCGATCTTTACGAAACTTCTTGGGTACCTTTGTTATGACCGTGGGACGAGAACGAGTGTTTTTGGGTGCGGTCCGAAATTCAAGATGACTGCCAGCCGCCATTTTGTACCGACGATGCAGAAATCTGTTTTTTGTACAGAACTTCCATATGAAAGCTCTGATTTGAATAATTTTTTGTATGAATGTTTAGTACCATGGGATACATCACATATAATACGGGTTTTTTTCTCGTGCGTAAATTGTGCAAATTAGACTAATTTTGATGTTTTTTGGTGTTACTTTCAGCACTGTAAGTGCAAATGCCAATACGGCTCGGGCTAGAGGCCGTATTTATGAACCGATCTTTACGAAACTTCTTGGGTACCTTTGGTATCACCGTGGGATGAGAATGAGTGTTTTTGGGTCCGGTCCGAAATCAAGATGGCTGATGGCAGCCATTTTGTACAAAATTAGGTGCAATCAGATTTTTGCACAGAACTTCCATATGAAAGCGCTGATTTGAATAAATTTTTGTGTGAATGTTTAGTACCATGGGATACATCACATATAATAGGGGTTTTTTTCTCGTGCAGAAATTATGCAAATTAGATGAACTTTGATTTTTTCAGTGCGACTTACACGCAGTAAGTACACATGTCAATACGGCTCAGACTAGAGCCTGTATTTATGAACTGATCTTCACGAAATGTCTTGGGTACCTTTGTTATCACCTTGGGACGAGAACGAGTGTTTCTGGGTGCGGTCTAAAATTCAAGATGGCTGCCAGTGGCCATTTTGTACCGAAATTAGGTCTAATCAGTTTTTTGTACACAACTTCTATACAGCTCAGACTAGAGGCCATATTTATGAACCAATCTTTACAAAACTTCTTGGGTACCTTTGTTATCACCGTGGGATGAGAGCGAGTGTTTTTGGGTGTGGTCCGTAATTCAAGATGGCCACCAGCAGCCATTTTGTACCAAAATTAGTGCAATCAGTCTTTTGTACAGAACTTCTGTATGAAAGTTGTGATTTGAATAAATTTTTGTATGAATGTTTAGTAACATGGAATACATCACTTATTGTAAGGGGTTTTTTTTCGTGCAGAAATTATGCAAATTAGATGAACTTTAATTTATTCAGTGCTACTTACACAATGTGAGCACGCATGTCAATACGGCTCAGGGTAGAGGCTGTATTTATGAACCGATCTTCACAAAACTTCTTGGGTACCTTTGTTATCACCTTGGGACGAGAATGAGTGTTTCTGGGTACAGTCCAAAATTCAAGATGGCTGCCAGTGGCCATTTTGTACCAAAATTAGGTCCAATCAGTGTTTTGTCACAACTTCTATACAGCTCGTATTTATGAACTGCTCTTCACAAAATGTCTTGGGTACCTTTGTTTTCACCTTGGGACAGGAACGAGTGTGTTTTGGGGTGCCTTTGTTATCACTGTGCTATGAGAACAAATATTTTGGGGTTCAGTCAGACCCACTCTGGAACTCAATGATTTTTTCTAGTTTAGCATCTGACTGTCACCCACCTTTACAATACTTTACCTATACATTTGTTACAGGCAACGGTCAGTATTTATGTACAGACCGTTACAATACTTTATATGTACCTTTGTTATCAGGTCATTACCTAGATGTTTGTCATTGCTGTGTCACTTACTATACAGGTGCATGTCTTTGTCTTGACAAGTTGAGCTACAGTGTCATTGACACTTTCATTGTGAATAGTGGTGGCAGTTTTTTGCCATTACGTTGGGTAAAGGGTTAAAAATAATGGTACCCTTTTACATGAACCTCTTTCTATTTCAGCACCCCCTCCCCATCTACACAGATCTCATAATATCACCATGTCAAAATGTAATGAAGAATTTAATCAATTCAATTTTGTTTGGCAGAGCTCATTAAGGGAAATATTTGTTGTTTGAAGTTTTGGTATATTAGTTTATAGGGGGTTAATCAGGAGAGACAAAGTAAAACATTTTTACCACAAATAGTAGAACTACTGGGATCCAAAAAACAAGGATTGCAGTCTGCAGTGTATATTTTTAAATGCCCATGTGAAAAACCCGGAAGAACGTATGTATTCTGTTATGGCATTGTCCATCTACCTAGGCATCCTTCTGGTTAACTTTTTTGTGCCTGGGCCATAACGTTTTAATTGAAAAGAGATACCACAATGAAACTTATACAACATATTTACCACCACAAGATGTGATGAGTTGCATACAAAATTCCTGTCTGACACACCAAACCAAGGACAATGAAACTTGCTTATTACTTTCCAGAGTGTGATTTACTGGGATTTCCGGGTTTGATTATAAACGATAACTTCACAAGTGAATTATGCAATCAACAATTGTGTAATGTATCCATGCGCACAAACGAAGACGCCTTGCAGTGGATGTAATGGAGACTTCTTTGTGTTTTTTTTTTTCAACTCTTTACCTGTTATGAAAAGCAGTCAACACTTGCAAAAAAAATTCTTGAATAGCTATTATTTTCATTTTTTGTCTCAAAAACATAGGTTATGAGCCCTCATTGGAACGAGCATGACGAGCTCGTTCCAGTGAGGGGTCATAACCTATGTTTTAGAGACAAAAAATGAAAAAATAATGAAAATTAATTGGCAATTTTTGAGAATTGTGCTGGCCGTTACGTTAGGTAAAGGGTTAAATAATATAATTATTGTTTTAATAATGAAAAGTAATAAACAGAGTAATCGCTTGACTGGACCGGTTACGTGAAATAATTCATTCAAGGCGAAGGACTATATTGTAAAACACTTGTGCGCATTTCACATTCGTGTTTGTACAATGTCCCTCACCTCTCGTGAATTATTTCACATAACGAGTCCAGTCAAGCAATTACTCTCTGTACAATATATGTTCCAATGCAAGATGGTGTGCAGCGTTCAAATTCAAGGCTCACCCACCAAGATCAAGGTCCCGCAGATAGAGGCCAACACATGGGAATAGGCATGCATGTCAAGTTTTCTTTCCAGACCTCACACCAACACAAAATGATGATCTCCATCCACATCTCTAGAATGGGAAATGTGATGGCTGAACAGGAGAGACCAGGAGCCGAGATGGCTAAGAACACAAACCTGGTGTCCATAATAAGTATAGAGTAATATCATCCCATATTCTGCTGTCAGGAAGTAATCAGTTCTCCCTTTTTTCACCAGTTTAATATTAAGTCTTTTTGACATGTCTGATATTATGATGGATTCATGCAGCAATGAAACCTGAGGACGGGATCTGATGGCACTAAGATGTTTGAGAAGTGATCTAGATCAAATTTCTCAACAAAGTTGGATCATTTTTCGCTGGGGAGTGACTTTATTTATCTTCAACTTTCAACTGGTAGAGTTCTGGAAGCCCATACTGTGGAACCCTGTTAATTGAATAGCCACTTTACCAATGCAAATTATTCAATTAACAGGACTATTCAGTTAACAGGGATTGTGTCCCTTTCCCATATTCTAGAGATAAGCTTAGCATTTATTCTATTATATCTTGTTTGACAGAGCTCCATGAGCTCTGTCAAACAAGATATAATAGATTAAATGCCTGTATTGGATGTACTGAAGCCAACTAGGTCTATAAACAAAGGAAAACTGAGGAGATTCAGGGTAATGTCTCGACAGGTTGCAAGAATTTTTATTCAATTAACAGGAGTTTACTCTATAACCTATATTCAATTAACAGGTCAAATTTGTATTGGAGGTATGGTAAATGGTTTTGTGTTGGGAACTTATATTCGATTAACAGGGTTATTCAGGTAAGAGATATTCAATTAAGTGGGCTCCACTGTATTTGGGCTTTACCCTTTAGTGCAGGGACTTCATATTGAGTGGATATGCTTCATATTGTCTTAGAAGTGAAATTATGTAGTCTGTATAGATTAGCCTTGTTACAATTTGTGAGAGTACCTGTTGGCCTGTAGGCACCCTCTCTTAAATTGTGACAAAGCAAAGATCTGTGAACAAATTTGGGTGTCCAATTTTTTTTTTTAGCACTCTACCAGTTAGAACTGAATATTAAAGTGTGACACCAAAATGCATTATACTCCCGTTAGATAGTTATCTTTGAACCTTAAAGTTGTTTTTCAGGCTCTTGACGCCCTTTTATAGGTAAAATTATTATTTTGTCAACATATATCATCATCTCAACTCTATTGCCAAGCTTTCGATCCGAACTGGATCTTCATCAGGACACTCGAATTAGGAAGAACTACATGTCAACAGTACGAAAAACAATTGCAATTGTTTTTCGTACTGTTGACATGTAGTTCTTCCTAATTCGAATGTCCTGATGAAGATCCAGTTCGGATCGAAAGCTTGGCAATAGAGTTGAGACGATGATATATGTTGTTATAATAGCGTCCCTTACCTAGAGGACAATGGTTGATATGAATATTATTTTTTCCCTTGTAGTTTCCCATCCTTGTTATTTGTGTTCAGGATGCTGGTTATACTTTTACAAATATCTTAGTATTGGACAAATGGTTAATACGCCACAATTTTTATTAGATAGCATTTTCTTTCCCCATTTTCAAGCTTAGCTGATATGACTTCAAACTGTGCTAATATGGCACTTATCTGAGTTGATATGACACTGATCTCAGCTGAAATGACTTTAGATTCTGCTGATATGACACTGGTCTCAGCTGATGACTTTAGATTCAGCTGGTATGACACTGATCTCAGCTGATATGACTTCAAACTGCTGATATGACACTGATCTCAGCTGATATGACTTCAGACTCTGCTAAAACTCTGATCTCAGCTAATATGACTTCAAACTGCTGATCTTACTTCAGACTCTGCTGATATGACACTGGTCTCAGCTGATATGACTTCAAACTCTGATGATATGACACTGATCTCAGCTTATGACTTCAAACTCTGCTGTTATGACACTGGTCTCAGCTGATATGACATTAGATTCTGCTGATATGACACTGATCTCAGCTGATATGCCTTCAAACTCTGCTGATATGACACTGATCTCAGCTGATATGGCTTTAGACTGCTAATATGACACTGATCCCAGCAGATATGACTTCAAACTGCTGATATGACACTGGTCTCAGCTTATATGGCTTTAGACTGCTGATATGACACTGATCTCAGCTGATATGACTTTAAACTCTGCTGATATGACACTTATCTCAGCTGATATGACTTCAAACTGCTGATATGACACTGGTCTCAGCTGATATGGCTTTAGACTGCTGATATGACACTGATCTCGGCTATGACTTTAGTCTCTGCTGATATGACACTGATCTCGGCTGATATGACTTCAATCTCTGCTGATATGACACTGATCTCAGCCGATGACTTCACTCTGCTATGACACTGATCTCAGCTGAAATGACTTCAAACTCTGCTGTTATGACACTGATCTCAGCTATGACTTTAGACTCTGCTGATATGACACTGATATCAGCTGATATGACTTCACACTCAGCTATGTCACTGATCTCAGCTGATATGACTTCAAACTCTGCTGACATGACACTGATATGACTTCAAACTGCTGAAATGACACTGATCTCGGCTGATATGACTTCAGACTCTGCCAAGACACTGATCTCAGCTAATATGACTTCAAACTGCTGATATGACTTCAAACTCTGCTGATATGACAGTGATCTCAGCTGATATGACTTTAGATTCTGCTGAATGACACTAATCCCAGCTGATATGACTTCAGACTCTGCTGTTATGACACTGATCTCGGCTGATGTGACTTCAGATTTTTACTGTTTTGGGCCTAATAACAAAATTTAATGCAACTAACATTCAGAGTCGTAAGCTGAGATTTTTCAAAGTGAGAGAAGCGATAGTTCTGTTACGGACTGAGATGTTCAGATAGCTTAACTTGGAGAAGAGGAAACTTTTACTTTTGACTTCATTTTGTGAAAATTTATTTACTGGTGTTAAATAAATGGGTCACATATTTCTACACAAAGGATAATCATGACCGGACGTTGTGTAAAGGATAAGAAACAATAAGACTGTCAGAAAACGGGAAACCAAAATAAATATTTACAAAATGTTCTCGGATTTGATTTTGTTTAACCCTTCACCCAACATAACGGCCCAAACCGGCCAGCATTATTCACAAAATTACCATTCAATTTTCATTATTTTTTGTCTCGAAAACATAGCTTATGACCCCTCTTTGGAACAAGCTCATTCCCGAGGGGTCATAATCCATGTTTTTAGCACAAAATGGAAAAAACAGTTATTGAAGAATTTTGTTTACAAGTGTCATCTGCTTTTTGCTAGGTAAAGAGTTAAAAAAGAGGTTATTCCTTGGTTACTTCACATAAAGTTATGTTGGGCTTGTTTCAAAGACAATTTGAAATTAACCAATTGAAAAAAAAACCTCCACATAGAAAACCCAAATATAGATATGATTCAATGAGATATCACTATGGTTTTGGCACTATCTTGGCATTCAGGGAGTTTCAAGGATTTATTTCTTCAAATTCAAGGAGATTCAGTAATTCAAGAGTCTCCCATACATGTTATTTTGAAACAAGAGGCCTGCATTGCAAAGCACTGCTAATGCCCCCCAATTGTGAAAAATTTTCTAAGTCGAAAGAGAGAAAAAGGGCCGAAACTCACGCTACACAGGTCTTGTTCCCCCGTGATGCTCTATCAAATATCATTCAAATAGGAGTAGCAGTGGCTGTGTTACAAGGGAAAATGTTGGTACAAATGGATGGACGGACAGAAGTCTCCACTAGATACCCCTTCGACTTTCAATGCGTGGGGGGGGGGGGGGGGGGGGCATAAAAACACCAGAAAGAATTTCATGACACATGGAATTCTTGCATTGGACAAACTATTTTGAAATATAAATATTATAAAAATGTAATCCGAGATGATTTATTCTTATAAAGATCTCTGTCTATTTACAATTGTACATTTTTAATATTACAAACATATGTAAAACATTATGGTTGTTAATAAAAACTAACAAATACAAAATGAACGATTGTTGCACACTTCAGAATTCGGGCAAGTAGTGGACAACATCAGCACCCATGACTGCCATTTCGATCAGCCAGAAAATTTCTGGACTGCTGCTGTACATGCATTCCACACTGCGCAATGATCACTAACCTTTCAGGTACAATGGAATACCCACTTTGCCAGTGAAAAAATATTCAATTTAGATTCCACAAAGAAGATGCTCCTCAGGCCATTTTTTATAGATGGATAATCTACAGAATAACTTGGGCGGTGGACAACAGTGTGTAGAGGGATAATAAACTTGGGTGGTGGACATATATTGAGGGATAATCTACAGAATAACTTGGGTGGTGGACATACATAGAGGGATAATCTACAGAATAACTTGGGTGGTGGACATCAGTATATAGAGAGATAATCTACAGAATAACTTGGGTGGTGGCCATCCGTGTGAAATTGTCCTGATTATACAAGTGGTACTGATTCGGCAGTATTCAAATTTCTGAGATGTCCTCAAAACCCTACTGTCTCCTCTTGAATTCTTCTTATATCATCAGCTCACCTGTTCAGGAAACCTGATGACAGAAGACTTCCAAGAAGGTTCTGCTTCTAAAACTACTTTGATTGTCCATTTTGTATAATTCCCCTATTTTGATTTGCCTAAACAGCCAAGTCACCATTACAAACAATACCCGAGTGAAGAATGATAACGTTTATGGCTGTATGATGTGTAATATCTACAACACAAGCAGTGAGACCTGATTTAATTTGATCCAAACTTTGAGACTGAAGTGCCCTATTCATTACTTCTCTCTGAGGGTGTACCAAAGTAACAACCTACCATCAGATAAAAAAGAAACAGTAGTTTACTGATAGAATCAGATCTGAGAATTCATAAATTGCTGATTAACCTTTTACCCAACGAATCGCCTGCATCCGCCCGCGTTATATGCAAATTCAGCAGTTGAAAAAATATTATTTTTCAAAAAATTTCAACAAAACCATATCATGTGACCCCTCGTTGGAACGAGCCCATCGAGCTCGTTCCAACGAGGGGTCACATGATATGGTTTTGTTGAAATTTTTTGAAAAATTTGAAAAAATGATATTTAAAATAATAAATTTTGATATCGTCTGCGTTGGGTAAAGGGTTTAGTCCTCAGATTAATTGTTTTCTAAATAACTTCCATACATAAATGTGCACAGCTGAATGGGACTGTGTTTCTACATTATTGTTGGCTGCCAGAGTCTTGTTTGAAAGATCTCAATGTGTTCTGCCAAGATAAACACATCCTACAAATATAGTTCTTAACTGGTTGTGTGCTAGAAGCCTCTATCATGGCTTTCAAGAAACTGAGGCCATATTCCATATTCAGTCAAATGCAAAAAATATTTTGTTTATATAAATCTGTTTTATTACAAATTATTGGAGAGTGCTGAAAGGCTCTCCAATAATTTGTAACACAATAATTTGTAATACAACAAATTGTGATGAAGAAATTCATACCACCAAAAATAATCTAGCCCTCAACCAGTTAAGGATGAATACACTTAGGACATTTTTTTATAGCAATCCAAAAAGAGCAGTTTCTGGATGTATGGGGACTTGAGGGTTTTAAATACTCTGAAGGGGAAATTTTAACCCTCTACCCAATGTACCGGCTATATCTGGCCCGCATTGTTCACGAAAATCACCATTTTGATTTCAGTATTTTTCCATTTGTTTTGCTCCACAACATAGCTTATAATTACTTATTAGAAAATTTCATGGAACTCATTCCAGTGATGGATTATAAACTATATTTTGCAGCAAAAATAAAGATGAAAATGATCAGTTATTCAAGAATTGTTTTAAAACTGATATTTCCATTGTGTTATGTAAAGGTTTAACCCTTTGCCCAATGCACAGGATATCAAAATTTATTATTTTAAATATTATTTTTTCAATTTTATCAAAAGCTTTCAACAAAACCATATCATGTGACCTCTCATAAGAGTGAGCTTGACAGGCTCCTTCCAATCAGGGACACATATAGTTTTGTTGACATGTTTAGTAGAAATTTCTTTTTTTTTTAACCCTTTACCCAATGCAGACGATATCAAAATTTATTATTTTAAATATTATTTTTTCAAATTTTTCAAAAAATTTCAACAAAACCATATCATGTGACCCCTCGTTGGAACGAGCTCAACGAGATCGTTCCAACGAGGGGTCACATGCTATGGTTTTGTTAAAATTTTTTGAAAAAATAATATTTTTACAAGTGCTGAATTTGCATATTACGTGGGCGGATGCGGCCGATTCGTTGGGTAAAGGGTTAACTGCTTAATTTTGAAATTATGAGATCAGATGTGGTCGATTTGTTAGGTAAAGGTTTAAGCACTTGGTTGGATCTTCACCTAAAACTATTTTTACCCATAATGCACATGGAATTTAATCAATTCAGTCTTATTTGAAAGATGTGAGTGTGTTCTGTCAAACAAGACTGAATCGCTTAAATTCCTACTGTTGTATTATGGAAAAAAGTTGCAGGTGAGAAATTTTGATATTTCTACATCATTGTGGAGAGGGTTAAAGTTTGTTCCAAAAATTAATTTCCATACTCTTTTAACCCTTTACCTAACCTGAAAAGCAGACAACACTTGCAAAAATAATTCTTGAATAACTAATTTTTTTCATTTTTTTGTCTCAAAAACATAGGTTATGACCCCTCGTTGGAACGAGCTCGTTCCAACGAGGGGTCATAACCTATGTTTTTGAGACAAAAAAATGAAAAAAATAATGAAAAGTAATTGGCGATTTTTGAGAATAGCACTGGCCACCCAAAATTGAATTAGAGAATAAATATTACCGCATTTCATTGATATTTACTATTTCAGTGAGGGAGTGCCTGTAAACCAAAACCATTTCTTAAAAATGCCGATAGGATCACCGATTCAATGTCGAGTTGTGACAGCACAAAAGTGAGTTTAATCTTTATCAACTTATCGTCCAGAAACCAGTTGTTTACAATTTACAGTGTGAAGGGTCAATGTGACCTTTGACCTAGTGATTCCAAAATAAATAGGGCTCTTTCTTGCACCAATGCCAACCAACCTATGAAGTTTCATGAACGTGGGTGGAACCATTGTCAAATTATCATCTGGAAACCAATTGTTTACGATTTATCATGTTCACGGTCACTATGACCTTGACCTTTGACTTAGCAAGTTCAAAATAGTGGTCTTCCACTCACCTAGGCCAACCTACTTATGAAGTTTCATTAATGTGGGTCAAACCATTATCAAGTTATCATCCGGAAACCAATTAATTGTTCACGATTTACTATGTTGAAGGTCACTGTGACCTTGACCTTTCACCTAGCAAGTACAAAATACATAAAGTTCTTCCTCTCACTGATACCAACCTACCTGTGAAGTTTCATGAACGTGGGTTGAACCATTATCAAGTTATCGGAAATCAATTGTTTTGATTTACTATGTTCAGGGTCACTGTTACCTAAACCTTTGACCTAGCTCATCCAAAATAAAGAGGGTTCTTCCTCTCACGAAGGTCAACCTACTTATGAAGTTTCGTGGGTTCAACCAGTCAAGTTATCTGGAAACCATTTGTTTATGATTTAGTGTGTTCAAGGTCACTGTGACCTTCACCATTGAGCTAGTGAGTCCAAAATAAATAGGGTTCTTCCTCTCACTAAGGCCAACCTACCTATGAAGTTTCATGAATGTGGGTCAAACCATTATCAAGCTATCATCCGGAAACCAATTGTTTACGCCTGAAGCCGCCCGTCCACCCACCGCCATTCACCAAACTATAAGTCGAGTTTGACTTCGTCACAACTCTGCTAAAAATTATTATTCAGTAAAACCCTGTTAACTGGTTAGGTGCTAGAAGCCAATATCAGGGCTTTCAGAAAAATTAGGGTACCAGAGCAAAAACCAATATTTTACTTGTTCATGTTTCATATTCAGTCAAATACAAATAATATTTTTCTTATACAAAGTAGTTCTATTACAAATTATCAGAGAGTGCCTGTGGGCGTGGTGCCTGTGGGCACTCTCCATTAATTTGTAATAAAACAAATTTTGAATAACAAATTGAGACCACCAAAAATAATCTAGCCTTCTAACCAGTTAACTGAATATCCACTTTGTCGGTGAAAAATATTCTATTTACATGAGCACTCATTAACAGGATTTAGGTTATTTTCCTAAATTATGGTGATAAACTAAGCATTTATTCTATTATAGATTGTTTGCAATGGCTCATGGAGTCAGGAAGCATGGCCAAAACGAAATATAATAGATTAAATACTGACATCTGGTGTACCGAGGCCAGTAAGGTCCATAACATCCTGAAATCTTTGGTAGATTACATGATTCTTATTCAAGTAACAGGAGTTTACTCTATAACCTATATGCAATTAACCTTTACCCAATGCAGACATCAAAATTTATTATTTTAAATTTAAAAAAAAAAAATTTCAAAATCATATGTAACCTCTACTGAAACAAGCTCGATGAGGGGGTCACATGATATGGTTTTGTGGTCGATGAGGAGTCACATGATATGGTTTTGTGGTCGATGAGGGGTTACATGATATGGTTTTGTTGGAAGTTTTTTTGAAAATAAAAAAAATGTTCAATTGCTGAATTTGCATATTACGCAGACAGATGGGGTCGATTAGTTAGGTAAAGGGTTAACAGATCAAATTTGCAATGAAGGCTATTGTAAATGATTTGGTGTTTGAAAATTATATTAAATTAACATGGTTATTCAGTTAAAAAATATTCAATTAAGTGAGCTCCATGGTATTAGGCCCCACAAAGTATATCTAGTGTTTCACTGGCCATATTTTTGTGAAGCTGCATGGGGGCAGGCGGTTTATTTTATTTTTGTAATTATTTCTTTGCCATCAAAAGTTCATAATAAATTTATTATTGATTTGTTTTATGTTTCAGGTCTCATTATCTACAGAATAGAATGGGTAGTGGTGTATTTCATCCCATGAGTGCAAGAAGGCTTTACAGTGCTAAAGCATTATTATTACTTATTTATTGGTGTTTAACTCTCTGCACACTGATGTCAAAATATCCAGATTTCAAATAGCCATTTTTCCCATAATGCAACTGGGAATTTAACCAATTCAATCTTGTTTGAAATGAGCTCTGTCAAACAAGATTGAATTGGTTAAATTTCTAGTTGCATTATGGGAAGAATTTGCACCCTGAACTTTAGATATTTCGACATCAGTGTGCAGGGGCTTAAGGTCACAATGGCTAATCATGACCGTTACAGTTTTACGGGTGGAGGAAGCCGGAGTACCTGGAGAGAACCACCGAGCAGCTGCCAGCTCCCCAACATCGTAACTGCGCACTACAGCAGAGGCAGGGTTAGATTGGTTGAAGACATGTGCACCAGCAACGTGCAGTACGCCTCAGTATGCGGTGTCATCGGGCCCCCATGTGGACAATGGAAGTTAAGTGCCTTGCCCAAGGACACAACGCGAGAGTCCGAATCGATCGCTCAGACGGTCACCCATCCGAGGACTAACCGGACTCGACGTTGCTTAACTTCAGTGATCTGATGAGAACCGCTTACCGCAACGCCACCGCGCCCTCTACTAAAGCATTGCAAAGCCTTTTTGCACTCAAGGGACAAATTTAGCAATTTTATTAACTTGGGTAAAAAATCAGACATAAATATTTACTTTTTATTTTTTCATGAGACAATGCTACCCCCAAAATGACCCTGCAAGAGGGTCTGAGAACAAGATTTTAACTTTTTTATGTCTTATCAGGTCAATATTATCCATAGGTAGACAAGTTCATGAAAGGATAATGATTGACAAGATAAATATACTATAAATCTATCACATATATTACAATATTCACATTTAAACAAAGTATAGAGATCGCATTCACACATGTCAGTTGAAAGAAAATTCAAGGACTTTCCCCCCAGACATTCTCACCCATTCACAATGAGCATTGAAAAATACAAAACAATTTAATATAACAAGTCATTTTTTGAGCTGAAAATAAACAAAAACAAGTTTCTCGAATCAGGGTAAATCAGCCGCATACAAATTCTTTTAGAATTCAAAATAATATATTGTCACAAAAAGTCAAGCTTCCAAAAAACCCCAAAAAGCTTCAGCCTTAATGATATATGCCAAGCTAAATTTATAACATCTTAACATTTTATTTAACCCCCTGCATGCTGCTGGTGGATATTCCCGACAAGACAGGATTTCTCTTGCCCCTGAAATAAGCATAATTTGGGCATCTTTAATCAATTTTTCTCCCATTAAAATGAATGGATTTTCTCCCCAATGATTTCTTGAGTTAAATGAATTTGTCATCAAATCTAGTCATGGCTGCTTAACAGCAGCCATGACTAGATTTGATGAAAATTATCCTGAAAATACTCAGCGGGTTAAGAATTAACTAGAGGTACTGTGAGCAAACTCACAAAGTGATACCCCCCGCACCTGAAATGTATAAGTTAGATTATCTCCCCTTGGAAATGTCAGAACGGAATTATACTGCTTCATGCACATCTTCATATGGAGTTCTTACATTGTGTAAAGTTTCATGAAAATTCTTGTAACGGTTTAGGAGGAGTTGCGCTTACAAGGATGGACAGACGGTATAAGATTATCTCCCCTTGGAAATGTCAGAACGGAATTATATTGCTTCATGCACATCTTCATATGGAGTTCTTCCATTGTGTAAAGTTTCATGAAAATTCTTCCAATGGTTTTGGAGGAGTTGCGCTTACAAAGATGGACAGATGGACAGACAGATGGACGGACGGACAGACAGACAGACAGACAGGGTGATTCCTATATACCCCCCCAAACTTTGTTTGCGGGAGGTATAATTATGGATGTTTAAGGTCACTTTCAGCATGTATGACAATATCATGATCGCAACATTAACACAATCAATTATACCTATATTCTACTCACCATCTTTCACTGGTAAAATCCAATTTTACCAGTGAAACAGAACTTGTTTACGGCGGTAAACAAGCACTGTTCCCCTTTCTGAAGGTACCTACGAGGGAACCTCCAGCATAAAAAAAAATGCTGAGAGTATAACCAATCATATACAAAAGATCCAATAATTCTCCGAAGATTATTTGAAAAAATATTACTAAGAAAGGTAAAACATATTGCAATCTGTGAGCAACTGTTATTTTTTCAATGACATGCAAATGTGTTTTTTTAACAAACTGCAAGGCAAAGTCAACAAGAGATTGCCCCAAAGAGGCTGGCATACCCCCACAGGGGAGCAAGTTGAGGGATGGAGCTGTATCCGGATGGACAAAATACAAAATCTAAAAGTAAGGGCTGCAACTCAGGTGACAATAGTGTGGCTCCTGCAGAAGCGTTACATCCTATGCATGCCAAATTTCACTGAAATCCATCCACTCATTGCCGAGATATGGATCTGGATGGATGCATATAATCCAATATATTCCCCAATCTCTTCAAGTGTGGGGGTAAAAAATACTGAATTTCATTGAAATCCATCCACTCACTGCCAAAATATGGATGAGGATGGACCGACAGGTGGCTACACGTTCTTACTTGTGGGGTTTTTCCCATGTTAAACCCTAACCCCACAAGGTAAAAAAATTAACCTCACAGTGCAAAAAATACCCCCCCCCCCCCCCCCCCAAGTGGCCACTGTACTAACCCAACCCCACAACTACCAGTGACCCTAACTTGTAAACCTCACACTGTACCTCTGATAAGCCTGGATGGACAGATGGATGGACAGACCCATGTAATCCAGTACACTCCCCAATCTCTTCAACAGGAGGTATAATAGAGACAGATGGATGGTTGGATGGACACATGTGATCTTTTCAAGAGTTTGGGTAAAATATTTTTTTTTAATTTGGTGTGTTTACAAGATATGATTGGAGCCATGTACATTTACTCTTTGGGGTTTGCACCAGGTATGTCAACCGGTACCTGTACTGTTACCGGTACTGCCAGTTCCCTCATGCTCCAATCGGCACTGGTACTGAAGCTTTTACCGGTACCAGGACAAAATTATTTTATGGGGAAATTCCTATCTGAACCCTTCTGTAAACATGCTAATAATTCATCCCCCGAGTTCTAATGTGTTCTATGTGCCAGTAGGCACATAGAACACATTGGTACTCCGGGGACGAATTGTGTATGGCACACTAACATGACATACTTTCAGCTTATTTGTGAATGAACATATCAAAACACTCTACAGGGGAATGTTCTGCCTGCACCACCACCTCGATAAGGCTGATCATTTTAACTTTCCAAACGTGGCATCAAAGACAATGAAAGTACCGTCATCGGCTACTTCAAAGCAAATCTTCTGTGGCGACATCAAAGTAATCATAAAGAACAATGTTTGTGCTTTATGATTACTTTGATGTTGCCGCAGAATAATTGGTACAATACCATGTTTGTCTTTGCGATCTTGGGGACTGGGTCGGTTTAAATGCAAATTTCTCCCATCTGATTGTGATATGTCACCCAATTGATGATTTGTTCCTGTACCGGTACCGGTTTTGGCGGGACAGGCTCTGTCCCGTTCCGGTACCGTTTATGTTGGTACCGGCGGTACTTTGACATGCCTGGTTTGCACACACCAGGATACAACTCTATAGCAAGATAAGACCTGAGTAAAGGTACATTTTGCCAATACATTTATTTTGACACTGAAGAGTATTTGCACCAGAGACAGGGTGCTATTATACCGGTAACACCTAACTTAGCACAACAAACAAGTATTGCTCCAATTCCCATGGTAACCATGAGAAAGATAAAGCCTAAAAAAAAAATTGGACAAAAAATGATGTGCATACTTCTACAACCAAATATGTGCCCAAACACCAAATCTTTTGGTAAACATGCAAGTGATCTTCGGTGTCCTAGTTGTTTCTAAGCATGTCTTGGCTGCCCATAGAGGCAGCCAAAACTTGCATAGAAGCAACTGCAAAGTCACAGGATGTTGAATGTCAATGTGCAGCAAAAATGTATAAAAAAAATCAAGGCCCTAAAAGGTTAACCCTTTACCTAACATGACTAGAAAATGACACTTGAAAACAATGTTTTTGAAATAACAAAAATTTTAAATTGTTTATAGCTTCCTTTATTTATTTATTGGTGTTTAAGGTCACATATTTTTGCACAATGACTAATCGTGACTGCAACATGGATATAAAGTCAAGTTTAGGCCTAAAAAAAATAAAAATCTGTTTCTCAGGCCCTCCCGCATGGTCCTTTTGGCTGCCGCATGCTCTCTTTTTATAACATATCCTAACTTAAAAAAAAAACAAAATCGAATGGATTATGTCTGATATTTTACCCAAGTTAATAAAATTGTCCCTTGAGTGCAAGAAGGCTTTGCAATGCTATAGCATTGCAAAGCCTTCTTGCACTTAAGAGACATAATACACCACCACCCATGCTATTATGTAGATTATGGGACCTAAAATAATAAAACAAACCAAGAACATGAACTTTTTAATGGCAAAGAAATAATTACAAAAATAAAAAATAAAATAAAAAACCGCCCGCACGCATGCAATTTGACAAAAAGTGGCCTGAGAAACAGAGGATCTACTTTGTGAGGCCTTAGTCAATTGTTTATACCCATGTTGCCCATTTTATAGGACTTGCACCTCAAGCATTGGTGATTGGATAATATTTTTACTGGTAAAACAGAGCTTGTTTACCACAATAAACAAGCACTGCTTCACTTCCAGGGTTAGTTTCCAAAACATAGCTTATGATCATACATTAAAAAGAGTTGAACAAGCTCTTTACAATGTGTGGTCTTAAGCTATGTTTCGGAAGCAAAAACTGAAAATATAAAAATTTCAATGATGATTTTTGTGTATAGCACTTGTTGCATTAAGCCAATATGTTAGGTAATGGAACAAAATAACAATCAGAGCTCCAGATAAGATTTGGGTATAAAGATTCAACTTATTTGCAATCAGTATTTAAAAATAATTTTATGGCATTAAATCCACACATGGTGCTTTATGGCTGTGCAAAATGAAAAAAGGAACGTTTTAATACCTGCATGCCTGGCAATCTAGAAAATCAAGGAGTGCAAAACAGTTTCCATCCTCAGATTGCTTGAGAGTGCAATTGCACCTGAAATTTTCAATGCAAAAACTTGTATTCTATTTTGGTTATATTCACTTCAAGGTATTAATATTGTGACTGAAAAATTGTATTACATTCAGCAACATAGCGGAAAAATTGGCACGCACATCTTCTCATTATTCAAAATGTTGCATTCAATTATCTGACTGTTTTCTACATTCAAAATCTATCGAAATGCGACACAGAATGGGTCATGAATTATTGTGAATCAATGAAACATTGACAAATCGTCCCCTGAGTTCCAATGTGTTCTCTGTGCCAGTAGGCACAGAGAACACATTGGAACTCAGGGGACGAAATGATAATAGATTTTAAAGGCAGTCCCAAACAGTTCTGGCATTCCAGAAAATCAAGGGGTGCAAAAAACTCCCCCCACACTCAATTTTTTCTAGGCACACAGTAGGCGTGCAGTACTCCTAAAGAATGCCAGGCTTGTACCTGATTTGAATGATTCTACAGAATCCTTTTGTTTTAGACAGGTTAGAGTAGTATTCTGAAGCTTTGGCCCAACAATGGCAAATGCCCTATTGCCAGCAGAACAGAACTTAGCTGAATTTATACTGTGGCCGGAGAGATCTCTATGGCTTGTGACTGATAAGCATATTGGGCATGTAGGGTGGCGAGGATTCTATGATGAACTTAAAGATAAGAAAAAATTAGGATTAAATTCTCTGCTGCATTCGAAGCCAGTGAAAATAACAAGGCTCAGAAGTGTGGTGGTATTTTCAGTATCACGTGCCACACCCATTTTGGATTATCTGTAGCTTTTCAGTTTTTAGAACCTATCAAAAGTGAGTTATAACAGTCAAGATGACTGGTAACAAATGTGTGAAGAAGATGCTCTTGATATTTTTGTATTAATGGAAGGTGGAATTTTACAATATTACGTAGATGAAAAAATTAACAAATGAGCCCAAAATGCTCATCAGCTGAGAAATTTTTCATCAATGAAATAACCAAGATTATGGACTCAGCTGCTGCTATTTCATCCACTGGTATCACATCAAGAGAGTTTTTTCAAGTTTTCAAAGAATCTATCCATTGCCGTGCAGCTATGTGTGGACAGATCAGCTGTTTTCATCTTAGAATAGCCAAAATGGTAAAGGAATCCTGAAACATTTGGCTGTAACTATTCCATTACTGATAAACCATCCGTTATTCGGAAACAGAGAATATTCATATGCTACAATGTTGTTCAAAATCGGACTCCTATACTGAGCCCAAATATGAACCCAGGGGGCCGATTTGAACAAACTTGAATCAGATCCACCCTACAATGTTGCATACCAAATATCAAAAGGTTCTGCCTGCTGGATCTGGAGAAGAAGATTTTTTAATCTTTTTCCCATTGCCTACAGTGTTAAAAAGTGCTGACTCAGCACTTTTTCAAAGTCCTGAAAAATGTTCCTTGTGATCCAACCGATAGGGATTTTTTTAAACCATTCTATTCTACTGGATAAAAGTAAGCTTTATACAAAATAAGAATTTTCTGTGCCGTGTAGTTTTGGAGATAAGGCAGTTTTAAGGTTTTTCCTATTTTTAGCTCCCGAGGTTCCCACGGGGCAATGAGAAAATTTTTTTTTGCATCAATCAATTACTTATGACCCATTATCATCTCATATTAAATTTGGTTCAAATCAACCTCACAGTTCTGAAAATAGAAATTTTAGGCGTGGCCAAAATTTTTGCCCCTCCCATAACAAAGGCAAATAATGCCTGACAAACTTCTCTTGAACAAATTTGATTCTAAACCTCAAAAGGACTCTGTATACCACATATCAAGTCTCTGCTACTGGTGGTTCATTAGAAGAAGATTTTCAAAAAATTTGACCATTTTTCCCCACACCTCTGCTCAATATGAGCCGAAACCTATTTTGGATAAAAATCAAAATGCCCCTATATAACCACTACTTACATGAAATTTAATTAAAATGTGGCCAGTGGTTTAGGAGAAAGAGGCTCAAACACCGCCTTCACGCAGGACGACGGACGAAGAGTGATAAGAAAAGCTCACCCTGACTTTCAGTCAGGTGAGCTAAAAATCGAGAAAAAACATTATTAAATTTGATTTCTCAACTTCTTGGCTTGTTTCAAGCACCTTACAGTTACAGACACGGATGAGTTCTGTTTGGAAATTATAACATCTTCCTTAATGTGATATATTATCAATACTTTATAGCTGGTTGAGGTCCAAAAGCCACTATCATGTCTGAAAAATGCTGAAAGCCACTTTAGTGGCTTTCCATTGCATGCAATAGCTAGTTGTTGGCTTATCCTCTGGGTACATCTTTCTGTTTAGGTTTAGGGCTGTCGCGACTATCATTTTTTGTAATCGACTAATCGTGACCAGTAATCGATGGTTAGTCGATTAATAGTCGCTTCCCATGATTTTTTAGCAAATCATTCTTCTGTTCGTAAAACTCTGAAAATGACAATGGCACCAGTGTGTTCAGACGAAGTGGGGTTGTGGGAACAACAAATCGGTCCCGACTGAAGCTACATGTAGTCCAATCTTGGACCCACAGTCCGTAATATCATTTTTGGGGTTGGTACGTCCTGTAGGACGTACCAACCCCAAAAATAATATTACTGACTGCGGGTCCAAGTTTGAACTAGATTGAAGCCGGTGAATTAAAATGAATTTACCAAAGAACGTTCATGCATATGTTTCCTTTCTGCAATAAGTTTCTCGAAATTTTGAACATTGAGATCTATGCATTCCCTCGTCAGTTGTTAAAATTGGATCTTAGTCTGAAGTTCCGAACTTTGAGAAGTGATCTGACGTTCTGACTTCCGTCATAATTTTGTCACTTCCGCGCTTTGGGTTTTCCAATGGGTGCCTTCGTGTGTACAAGACTGGAGAAATTCAGAAGAATCTATTCTTCTCGAGTAACTGTGAGTGTTCTTTCTTACACAGTCAGTGACAGTTGTACAGTCGACCGGATATGAATGTTAACTATGGTTAGATATTTAAAGTTATTCACCTTCATTGATCATTCACCTCACAAAACAATGCAATTTAGCCCCGATGTGTAGTAGACGTGTACCACCTTGAAAATGAACGACAATCGACTAAAAATAAAAAAAACGTCGACTACTTCAATAGTCGACGGTTAGTCGACTAATCGAATAATCGCTACAGCCCTATTTAGGTTTGAGACCTTGATTCAGATTGCGGTTCACAGAGGGTAAATTTAGTGATGCTACCCTCTGGAGACCTCATTTTGCTTATTTTCAGGCTTGCTTGGCAGTTTACAAAATGTTTAGAAGAAATTGGTTTTGTTATAACTCTCCAATACATTACAACAAATCAATTATTTAAAAATAATATAAAGTTATATTAAGGATGTCTTTGCTGGTAACATTGTATCTTTTAACTGACTGAGTGCTGGAAGCCCAAATTTGGGCTCAAACCAAAAGGTGGTACAATGGAGCCCACTTAATTGGATATCTCTTAACTGAACAACCCTGTTAATTGAATATAACACAAAACCATTTAACATATCTCCAGTACAAATCTGACCTGTTAATTGAATATAGGTTATAGAGTAAACTCCTGGTAATCGAATGAAAAATCTTGAAACCTGTAGATAAATTAACCTGACTCTCCCCAGTTTTCCTTTGTTTACAGACCTACTTGGCCTCATTATATCCAATACAGGTATTTAATCTATTATATCTTGTCTGACAGAGCTCAAGTAATAATAGAATAAAAGCTAAGTTTATCTCTACAATACAGGAAAGTGACACAATCCCTGTTAATTGAATAATTTCCATTGTCAAAGAGGCTATTGAATTAACAGGGTTCCACTGTACTGCAATTAAAAAGGCTTTATTTTCTGTCAATGTGCAAAATCATTGTGTACATATAGATTTGTCTTGTAACAATTTATTGGAGAGTGCCAATAGGCACTCTCCAATAAATTGTAAGAAGGCAAAGACATGTCAACAAATTCTCTGATGATGAAAATTAATTCAGCACACTATCAGTTAAAAAAATACTCATATTCCAAGCCCTCTTAAAAAAATAATTTTCCACTCTTCCAGGTATATTAAAGGGTCGTCGTACACATACAAAATATTTCCAATGTATTTTTGCTAAAAATCGAATTGTTAAACACTGCATCTCATCTGGAGCTCTGGGAATAAATAACAGTTTGTCAAGACACCTCTTCTGAACAGTCTCCATAACAAGTATTCTTTATCCAAACTGGAAACTGAATCCACCGGGAAATCCACCTCCGTGGCCACCAGCATGTTGGAATCCACCACCACCGCCGCCTCCAAAAAACTGGAAGAATATCTCATTGGGATCAAAGTTCGCTGTAGAAGATAAAATTAATGTTAATGCTTAAGGATTAATTTGTCAGTAAAAACAGGTGAAAGTTAAAAAATTTATAGTAATTTATATATTTTTTATACTTACCAATGACCCAGACATAGCTGGTGCTAAATCTTAAAAATCTAGGGCCAAACACAAATTTTGCCCCCCAATCCCCAAAATTTGCATCTAAAACCAAAGAAATCATGTCCTGAATGGCCCTCCGTACTTCGCCTCTACTGCGCATGCGCAGTGTCAAGGAGGTCCCGAAATTGGCGCCATTCATCTTTCTTACAATCAGTGCCTGGTCAGCGCTATGTACTCAGCGGGGAGGTATGAGTTCCCAACTCCTGGGAGGGCCATCCCCGTCTGGGTCATTGGTAAGTATAAAAAATATATAAATTACTATAAATTTTTTAACATTTTTATACTGTACCAATGACCCAGACATAGCTGAATAGTAAAAAGGCTGGAGGGCCTAGGACATAGAGGAAAATCCAATAAGCTCAACGATATAAAATAGAGTCATCCCCTCGAGGAGAAAAGGAGTATTAGGCTTTACATGTATCTTTCTTATTTATGATAAATTAGAAAGACACAACACCCTCCATAAATGAGCATCATAACATTCATGTTCTCTATTAACATCCAGTATAATCCTTATTTATTTATTTATATTTATTGGACTTAAGGTCACATACTTATGCACAATGGCTAATCGTGACTGTGACAGTTTTACGGGTGGAGGAAGCCGGAGTACCCGGAGAGAACCACCGAGCAACGACGAGCAGCTGTCAGCTCTCCAACATCGTAACTCTGAACTCTGCACCGCAGCACAGGCAGGGTTAGATTGGTTGAAGACATGCGCACCATCGACGTGCAGTACGCCTCAGTACACAGCGTCATCGTGCCCCCATGTAGGCAATCGGGGTGAAGTGTCTTGCCCAAGGACACAACGCGGTTGCCGCAGGTGGGATTCGAACCGAGGACCTCTCGGCTTGCAGCCTGCACCTCTACCAGCTGAGCCACCGCACCCCCAGTATAATCCTTATACTAATTATTTTTAAAGTAAGCCAATAAATAAAGTTAGTCCAGAGAATTGAGACTCTTTATACTCTTTTAAAAGTGTCTGAGGATTGTATATTAACGCCCGTTTGACACGTGACATATTCAAATGCTACACTTTAAAAATATGACATGAATGAATTTTTTAAACATTAACTTTTCACTTTAAAACCATCCCAATATCAGCTCAGAATTACTGACTCCGGAGGAGGTATCCCCTTGTTTTCATTATAAAACAGGTGACCCAAGGGAACGAGCTCTCCCCCCCCCCCCCCCCCCCCCCCCCCTTCCCCTGGGTCAAATAGCCCAGAGCGAAGAGGGCAACAAGACGGAGTCGCTGCCTGAACAGAAAGCCTACATAACTATAGTTGCAACTGTTTAGTGAACGACATTCTGAGCAGCAGATAATGGACCTAAACAATGCAGGTCTCCAGAAATGGACTCAATATTTCTGAGATAAAAATTTGTGAATGTGGATGGCTGAGACCAATAAGCAGCCTTCATTAAATCTGTAATAGCAACACTATTTGCAGAAGCCCAAGATGTAGAAAGAGCTCTTACTTCATGAGCCGAAATCTTAAGCACAGACTGCTGAGTTAAAGATAGATTATCATAAGCAGTACAGATAGTTATTTGAATCCATCTAGCAATAGAATGGACCGTAATGTCCTTTCTATTAGGCATCAGAGACAGGAAAAAGCTTTTACGTCCTTTCTGATAAACTGAGATCTTGTTTATAAATACATAAAGCTCTGACCGGACAGAGTAAAGGCCTATGCCCGTCTGAAGACGGAAGGGCCTTAATAGCAATAGGTTCCGGATATTTATTAGGAGCCTGATTCTTAGCCAAAAATCCAACATTAGTAGTAAAGGTAATAGTGTTCCCGATACTACGAAAGTGAGAATCGTCCACCCATAGTGCATGAAGCTCACTGACTCTTCAGCAGAAGAGAAAGCTAAGAGAAATGCTGTCTTATAAGACCAGAATTTGAAATCTACTGTCTCAAGAGGCTCAAATGGTTTTCTTTTAGTTTAAGAAGAACCCAAGCTAAATTCCATTTAGGAATTAATCTAAGGGTTCTAGGTCTATTTATCGAAAAGTTTCTAACTAATTTAAATAAAGAGACATTAGATCCAATTGTAAACTATCATGGTGTGCATAGGTATCAGATAGCATAGACCTATAACCTTTAATAGTAACAGGCTGCAGTTGATCTCGTCAAACAAGTATACTAGAAAGTTTGCAATGTCTGGTATGGAGGGATCAAAAATATCAACATAATGATCCCTACACCAACGACGAAAGACCTTCCACTTTAGCCGCATAGTATAGTGAAGAGGAGGTCCTCCTACAGTTAGAAATCGCGTCCACTGCTCGTCCTGTACAATGCTTGCCGTGCAAGAAGGACCGCACAATGGAATACGTGAAGGTTGTGATGAAGTTGACACGATTTCCCCAGCGAAAGAAGATCCTCTCGTGGAGGAAGTTTTCGCGGTAAGTCCCACAGCAGACACCTGAGTAAATTTATCCACGGTCTCTGTGGAGACAGAGATGCTACCAACAGAATTGTATTGTGATTGTTTTATCTTAGCAATATTTGCTGAATCAAAGGCGCTGGAGGATACGCATATCCTATCATTCCGTCCCACGAGATCGATAGAGAGTTTACTGCATATGCTCGGGGATCCGGACATGGTGACACATACGTCTGCAATTGATTGTTGAGTTGTGTCGCAAATAAGTCTATCATTGGCTGCTCCCATTGGTAGCAAATCTGATTGAATACCTGTTTGCTGAGAGTCCATTCTGATGGCAACAAGCGAGCCTTCCGTGAAAGGGAGTCTGCTAATACATTCAGACGACCCGGAATATGACAGACCGAAGCAGAACTTGGTGTTCAAGAACAAACAGAAGGATTCTTTCCGTTAAATTGAATAACGGAACGGAATGAGTGCCTCCCTGGTTCCGGATATACGCAACTACTGTCGTATTGTCAGACAGGATTTGGACATGCGCTTTCTGAATAATGTTCATCCAATGACGTAGTGCAAGCCAAATTGACATCATTTCTTGCATGTTTATGTGCTTGCCTAGAAACTGCGGAACCCAAAGACCCTGGCACTTCGAATCCGTTGGGATCAATGTTGTACCCCAACCTGTTTGACTGGCATCTGTCATAATCGTAAAACCCGGATCCGGCAACTGCAGTGGAACTCCCTGAGTCAACCACTGAATGTTTGCCCAAGTCTGAATCTCTTGTTACACTTGATTGACAAGAGAACGTCTATATCGAGCAATTCATAGATTGCTGAAAGGTTGCCGTCGAAGAGAAGCTTCTCCGAGACCGAAGCGACTCTGAGAGAGTTCTTCACCTTACTATCCACACGCGTGGATGTAGCTAGGGCTGCGTCACGTCTAACCAACTCCAGGTTTGCCACTGAAGGGAGGAGCAGAGCAGAGTTTGGCAACCAAAGTTGATTTCTTTACCCCAGTCACCTCAACATTTTAACACAGAGTAACTGAGAAAACATTTTATAAGTCTCCTCCCAAACCACTGCTCCAACTGTTTTTGATATAAAACATCAGTGTAAGGATTGACTGATTATGAAGCCCCCCCCCCCCCTCCCGGAAGTATATTTATGGTGTTGGGGCATCAGACTGTACACTGTTGGTGAGAAAAACATTCAAAAGTGTTCTCCTAAACCACTGCTCCAAAAGTTTTCATATTTGACATGTCACACATCTTTGCTTGGATGATTCACAGTTTTGGTCAAGTCCCGAGTCTGACTCTGGGGTCATATTTAGGGGTGTTACAGGGCCAGCAGATTTTAACACTGTGGGTAATAGAGAAAACATATTAAAAATCTTCTCTCAAGACATGAACCCACATACATGTTTTGAACAAATCTGAATCTGATCCTACTGAGAATGCTGAATACCAAATATGATAGGTTTATGCACCCAATCCACATAACATTGATCTTTGGGAAGCTCTACTGGAACACCCACACCAGCTTGGGAAACACTCTTGGAGTACCTAAACCGCCTGACACTGATCCTTGGGAGAAACTTTTGGAATACCCGCACCCCTGAAACTGATCCCTGGGAAGTACTCTTGGAATACCCACACCACCTGACAAGGATCCTTGGAAAGCACTCTTGGAATACCCACACCACCTGACAATGATCCTTGGAAAGCACTCTTGGAATACCCACCTCACCTGACTTTGATCCTTGTGAAGGTCTCTTGGAAAAACTACACCATCTGACACTGATCCTTGTGAAGCACTCTTCGAATACCAACACCACCTAACACTGATCCTTGGGAAGTACTCTTGGAACACCCACACCACCTGGCACAGAACTTGGGAAGCACTCTTGGCATACCCACAGCAACTGACACTAAGGAAACCACTCTTGGAATGCCAACACCTTTGGACAATGATCCTTGGGAAACACTCTTGGAACCCCCCCCACCATCTGACACTGATTCTTGGGAAGCTATCTTGGAACACTCCCACCACCTGACACTAATTTTTGAGAAGCACTCTTGAACCTGTCCCTTGACATGTGCTTACACTGTTGGTGCATACAGAATTATAACTAAAATTCCAGAGCATGATAATATATATGAAAGGACTAAACTTAAAGAGCAACAGATGACCTTTATTTTAGCTTTGATGGAATATGGGGTACGCATATGAAATGAAAAATGTCCCTCTGATTCAACAGAACAAATAAAAATGTATTTATTGATAATTCACCTCCAAAACCACTTCCACTGTTCATATCTTCTAAATCCTGGCCAGAATCATATCGAGATCTTTTCTTCTGATCTGAGAGAACAGCATATGCTTCACCAACCTCTTTGAATTTTCTCTCTTCTTCTTTCTGAACTTCTGGTTCGGCATGAGAGTGTCGATCTGAAGGAAAAATGATAAATTTTAAGTAATTTGTATATTTTTTATCTTTACCAATGGCCCAGACTTGGTGGTGCTAACTCAAATTAATCCAGGGCCAAACACAAATTTTTCCCCCAATCCCCCAAATTTGCATGCAAAACCGAAAAAATCAAGTCCTAGATGGTCCTCCATACTTTAGAGATCTGCATGCGCAGTATCCAGGAAGTTACCAAAATTGGCGCTAACCATCATTCTTTCTACAGTTGCCTGTTAAATGCTATAAACAGTGGGGAGGTATGAGTGCCCACTCGTGGGAGGGCCATACCAGTCTGGGCTATTGGTAAGTAGAAAAAATATACAAATTACTTAAAATTTATATTTTTATACGACAACCAATGGCCCAGACTAAAAGGAAAATCCAATCTCTCAATTACTTCAGTAAAGGATAGATCCCACAGGAGAATAGGGGAAGATAGGAATTATATATGTCTTTCTCTTTTATGAGAAAAGAGAAAGACATAACACCAACAATGTAATTGAGTATTACATAATATATACAGGGACCGATCAGGACTATTTAAAATACGCTCTAGCCTCGAAGCCTATTTTTTCAATTCATGCGCCAGATTTCAATTTACGGAGTCACACTGCTGTTTGTAACACACATTGCAAGTATGTAATAGCTCTCATCATTTTCATTTAGTACACTATAGCAAACATTAATCTTCACTGTGGTTTCTGATCAAGTCTTGGCTGCCTATTTAGGCAGCCAAGACTTGATCAGAAACCACAGTGAAGATTAATGCTTGGTAATTAAGACTTGAGGTATTAACTTAAGCACTCTACAACAATGATAAATGATAATCATATATATAATACATGTAAGAGTGTCTCTCTCGATTATCCATCGAAAGAATATCAAAACATGATCTGAGAAGTTACGCGCCAACTGAGAAGCCTATTTCTGAGATTTAAGAGCCAGGTCCCGATGTTTCAGAACCAAATGCGCACTGGCGCATGCCCAGGTCGGTCCCTGATATAATTCTCCATTTAATGCCAGCATAACCCGTTATGCTAATTCGGTAAAGGAAAACCAATAACTAAAGATAGTCCAGAGAATGAGACTCTTTATATTCATTTAAAAGTGTTCGAGGATTGTATATTAACGCCTGTTTGACACGTAACATATACAAATGCTTCACAGTGAGCTACACTTTAAAAACAGTACATAAATGAGACATAGTTATTGCTTCACATCGAACTACACATTAAAACCATCCCAGCACCGATGCAGGACTACTGACACCGTAGGAGGTATTCTCTTGTTTTTCACTATAAAGCCTGATGATCATAAGGGAAAAAACGTCCCCCTTCCCATTGTTCTGAGGTAAATTTCCTCAGAATGAAGAGGGCAGCGGAACAGCATCAGTGCCGGAACAGACTGCCTAAAGACCTTATAGATGTAACATTAATGTACGACATTCTGAGCAACAGAAAGAGGACCCAAAGATCTAAGGTCATTAGAGATGGACTCAAAATTTCTCAGGTTAAATTTGGTAAATGAAGAGGGCTGTGTTCAGTATGCAGCCTTCATGAGATCAGTAATGGCTATACTGTTAGAATAAGCCCAAGAAGTGGACAGTGCTCTAACCTCGTGCGCTGAGGTCTTATTGACAGAATGTTGATCCGAAGATAGATTTTCATAGGCAATGCGTATTGCTAACTGAATCCATCTAGCAACAGCATGAACAGAAATATCCTTTCTGTTCGGAATCAACAAAAGAAAGGTTTTCTTCCCTTTCTAATAAAATCTGATTGATGTTTATAAATGCACATAACCCTGACTAGACACAGCAAAGGTCTACGGTTAACTGAGGACGGTAAGGCCTCAATGACAAAAGGCTCCGGCCGCTTATCCAGAATCTGATTTTTTGCCAAAAATCCCACTTCCGTACTGAGGGTAATGGTATTACCCACACTACGGTAGTGAGATTCATCAACAGATAATGCATGAAGTTCACCGACTCTTCTAGCAGATGCAAATGCTAAGAGAAACGCCGTTTTATAGGTCAAGAATTTGAACTCTACGATGTCCAACAGCCCAAAAGGATCTTCTTTGAGCTTCAACAGAACTCAAGCCAAATTCCACTTAGGAATTAATCTGAGGGTTCTAGGTCTATTGATAGAGCAATTTCTAACTAGCTTGGATAATGAAGTATTTGATCCAATAGCCAAGTTATCATGATGAGTGTAAGTATCTGATAACATAGACCTATAGCCCTTAATAGTGACGGGCTGCAGTTTGAGATCGTCAAACAAGCAGACCAGGAAATCAGCAACATTTGGTATGGATGGATCGTATACGTCTATCAACTGTTCCCTACACCAACGGGAGAAAACCCTCCACTTCGCTGCATAATTCAATGAAGAGGAGGACCTCCTACAGTTAGAAATTGCATCCACTACGCATCCTGTAAAATATTTTCCATGCAAGAAGGACTGCACAACGGAAATACGTGAAGGTTGAGACCTTCCGGGTTGTGATGGAGTGCCCATCATCCCGTCCCATAAAACTGACAGAGCATGTACTGCGAACGCCCAATGATCTCGGCATGGCGACACTAACTTCGGTAACTGATTGCTCAGATGTGTCGCAAAAAGATCTATCATGGGACGATCCCACTGGTAGCAAATCTGTCTGAATATTCGCTTGAGAGCCCACTCCGATGGCAACAGGCGACCTTTCCGACAGAGTGAGTCTGCTAATACGTTCAGGCGACCCGGTATATGACGGACAGAGAGATGAACGTGATGATTCATGACGAATAGGAGAATCGTCTCCGTTAATTCTCATAATGGAATCGTGTGAGCACTGCCTTGGTTTCTGAGGTAAGCAACTACTGTCGAATTGTCCGACAGAATTTGAATGTGGACGTTTGCTATTTGGCGAATCCAATGTTGTATTGCTAGCATACTGACATCATCTCTTTGATGTTTATGTGCTTCTCTAAGAACTGAGAGTCCCAAAGACCCTGGCATTTGAAGTCTGCGGGACTTAGGGTCATGCCCCAGCCTGTCTGACTTGCATCCGTCATAATTGTGAAAGCCGGATCCGGCAGTTGAAGCAGAACTCCTAGAGTTAACCACTGAAGATCTGCCCAAATCTGAACCTTTTGTTTTACTTGGTCTGTTAAAACAATAAGGTTTCGAGCGAATGCACCTTCACACTCCAGTTCTGAGTAAAGAATATCTCGAGGTGAAGCGCGTGCGGGCGGCCCATCGGAATAAGATCCGCAGCCGCTCTGCACAGCCCCATCAGTTGCATGAACTCCCTTGTTGTTATTGCATCTGAGTGTAGCCAAAAGCGAGCATAACAACTGACTAATTTCGCTCTGGGTAACGGCAGATGAACCAGATTGTTGTGAGTCTCGAAGCTCATTCCCAAGTGAGTGAACAACTTGGACGGAGCTACATCCGACTTTTTCTTGTTTACTTTGAAGCTGACACGTCGGAGAAATAGTAGCCGACTCTGAATATCGTTCTGAAGAATACTTCTGTTGCCGCATCTCTGCAGAATGTCGTCCAAGTAAGCCAACGTTACCACAGATGAATCAGCTTGGAAGTAAGACATTACCGAGTTCATTATTCAAGTGAAAGCCCAGAGAGCCAGGTTCAGACCAAAGCACATTGCTCTGAACTGATAAACCTTCCCTTGCATGGTGAACCGCAGGTACTTTCTGAATGCCGGATATACCAGGACATGAAAGTAAGCATCCTTTAGATCTATGCTTGCCGCATAATCGTTCACTCGAATACTCGCTCTTACCGACTGAATGGTTTCCATATAGAACTTTGGAGCCACGATTAGCTCGTTTATCCAGCTCAAGTCTATTACCGGTCGGAACAAGCCGTGTGGCTTTGGTACGAGGAACAGGTGACTGTAAAAACCTTGAGATTTTGATTCACGACAACCTCTATTGCTTCCTTTAATAAGACAGCCTGTACCTCCACTAGGAGAGACTCTCTTTTGAAAGGACATCTTGTTAGTGGGGGTTTCGCTTGGAATGATAGCCGTCCAAGACTACACTTCTCAGAGTTATATGTGGCATACATGATTGTACTGGAAAAACTCAAAGCGAGGTACACACATCCTCAAATTCCTTCCCATCGAGACGTTGCACCATAGCTCTGGTAAGGTGATCTGCATAGGACATTGCATCCAAATTCGCTCTATTTGATGAAATTACAGTTTCCATTACATCTGAGCGAATGTTGAATGAGGCAGGTAAGGATATGTCTAAATCCCTGGACTGCTCATCTAAAGACAGTGGAGCTATCTCAACATCTTCTCCAACTATTTTAAATGAACGTGGTCCAAGGAACGGTATATTTATGGAAGATGGTGATAAGAAACCGCCTTTTTTTCTCACACTTTTTTCCTCACACTTCAGAGGTTAAATATGGCATCGTCTAATAAAGTCTATCGCAACCATATGTTGTTCCGAAAGGGAAGGTAATCCTCTTCCTTATACCTTTCACCATCCGACTGAATCAACTGAGAATCCCGGTCCATTGCATCTGCGTGAACAGACGACTGGACTGACGCAGCACCATCCGACAGCTCACTTCTGGAGTCTGCTCCCGCACTTGCTGGGATGCTGCGATCAGCTGCGCAATGTGCGACAGCAAGCCCATCACCATGGCTTGAGGAGCAGAGGTTTTCTGTTTTTTAGCCGCTTGCTCCTGGGATGGCGTTTCAGAGATGGATCTCAACTCTGAACGTCCCGATGATCGAAGCCTCAGTTCCCTAGCTACCGGATGGTCCGACTTCACGGGTGAAGACTGGGTCTGTCTTCACGCGGCTGGCTACATATCCGAAGTCGGGAAGCTAGGATGCGGTCATGTGTGCTTACTGATAGTAGCAGAGGAAGCCATCACTGTAGCCAAGGCTGGCTGCAGTCTAGACGGTGCATCCCGAGCGGCAGCTGTGGATGTATGCTCGTGCCCGTGCAAGTTTCTCATAACAACATCTGGCCCCAGATGTTGCGGGGTTAAAGAGGGATCTCTCCCGCTCACGGCCTTTTCAGACCTTGCCGAGCCTCCCGACAAAAAACTTGCTGGCTTCCTCCCTAGTTCCATCATCACTGGGTGAGCTTTTGTTTTTAAGGTGCTCGCTCTACCCACTACACTTCCTTCGACCGCAACAGACATACCAGGTGTTATGGCTCCTACGGACGGAGTAACCGCTTCACCGGTCGAGCTCTCTGCCTGCAAGGGATTAAGAACACTAACCACTAACTAGAGGCCTTATCCCTTGTCTAATATTCATGAGCACCTTAGAAGCTAGCTCTGTTTGCTCATCAGAGCGTGACAACAGTAGCACACTTTTGGTGGGTGTCAAAATACCGTCAACATGTTCTTGTTCCTCTGAAAAAGAAACTGAAAAACTTGAATTATCTTGCGGTGAGAGCACTGGCATAGGCATCTCACTGCCAACAACGTACCGTGACACCCGTTTCCAACATTTGTCATCCCAATTGACACATGTAGGACAAGAATCTGCAGGAATACAAGGACTACAGGCAAGGCATCACGCATGTAAATCTGAGGAAGACTTCCTCGTTTTGCATTTTGAGCAGTAATCTTTCATGATTAATCAAAACTAAGTCCATCGTACTCCCACAAACTCCACAAAAAATATATGATAAAGATACATAATAAACAGCAATCAAAATCTTGGAAAAATTTTGGAAAAAAAGCCGAAATTCTCAAAGGGAACATGAAAAGCCCAAGGGCATCCCGATAGAGCCTAAGTGTAGACAAAATCCAAATTTTTTGGCTACACTACCAGAATATTAATTAATGTATCTTACAACAATCCTACAGTAAGCCAGTCTGTGTGAGATGGCTACACTGCCCCTCCCACACCTCTGGGCCTTGGTAAGGCCCGGAGGTGTGGGAGGGGCAGTCTGGCCATCTCGCAGAGACCATTAACATAGCAGAGATCTGAAAACCTGTGGGTTTTAGGAATAGACTGTTGTGGTAATCATTATTTGATAAGGCTGGGAGGGTTATTTTTCGCCCTCCTCAATTTTTTTTAAGGCGAGCAGTAGGCGAGCAAATAAATTGCTCACCTGAAAATGCCAGGCCTGTAAATACATGTTATATTGTGAGCTACAGTACCTTGTGCTGTTACTTTTTTGTTGTTGTTCATTTTTGTAACATCTAATATATAAATGCGAATGTCTGTATCTCTATCTCTCTATCTTTGTTCCGGGTGAACTCCTCCATTTCTTGACCGATCGATCTCAAATTTTCTATATGGGGGTAATTCGTCCCTGCAAGTAACATGGGATGGGTGCCGTGCCCGTGTGGGGTGACCTTGACCTTGAAATTGATGACCTTGACCTTTTATTTCGAAAACAGCTGTGCTGATCGGGCTAAAATTTCATATGTGCGGGTATATTGACCCATCGATCATTTTGACTTTGTCGGGGTGCCCGTGCACAGTGACCTTGACCTTGAAATTGGTGACCTTGACCTTTTATTTGGAAAACGGCTGGGCCGATTGGTCTAAAATTTCATATGTGCAGGTATACTGACCCATCGATCATTTTGACGTTATGGGGGTGCCTGCGTGGGGTGACCTTGACCTTGGAATTTGTGACCTTAACCTTTTTATTTCGAAACGGCTGGGCCGACCAGTCTAAAATTTCATATGTGCGGGTATATTGACCCATTGATCATTTTGACTTTATTGGGGTGCCTGCACGTGGTGACCTTTACCTTGAAATTGGTGACCTTGACCTTTTATTTTGAAAACGGCTGATATAACCATCTTCTCCCGCGCAACGCCGGGTACCACCCGCTAGTATAGCATATTCTTTGAATAGATATTGTTTAAAATAAAGCTGTCTATTAACTTTTTATACAATGTACACAATATTAAAATTTCATTTTAACATTACCATATCATGTGACAATTGAATTTGTTCCAATGAAGGGTCACAATATATATATTTTTTTAACTGCTCAATTTGTAAATTACATGGGTAAAATTAGTGAAAGGGTTAATTACTATTCACGTACCTGGATGATGTATTAATGCTCTTTTCCTGTATGCTTTTTTCATCTCATCTTCTGTTGCCGTTTTAGATACCCCTAATATTTTATAATAGTCTTTCCGTTTACTCTTTTTTAATTCTAATTTTGCTTCTTGTAGTAACTGTTTATTTTCTACAAACAAACAAAGAAAACAGACATGTTCATTTAATTGTCAATGTAAAAGAAGTATTTTCAATCCAACATATTTTATGATATGAAGACAACCCTAACTAGCTTCCTTATTAATTCTATTTTTTAATCTAACTTCTTTCTTGCACAGAAAAATGCTGCAAAATTGGAAAAAGTTAGTTTTTTTTTTTTCTCACTGCATTTGGGGATCAGAAAAATAGAGAGAAGTATGAAAATTTATTACTTCCAAAATGTGATTTACTGGGATTTCCGGGTTTGATTATATACGATAAATTGACAAGTGAATTATGCAATCAACAATTGTGTCATGTATCCGTGCGCACAAACGAAGACATTTTGCCATGGGTGTAATGGGGACTTCATTTTTTTTTTTTGCTTTTTTTTTAACCCTTTACCGAACATGAAAAGCAGACAACACTTGCAAAAAAATTCTTGAATAACTATTATTTTCATTTTTGTCTCAAAAACATAGTTTATGACCCCTCATTGGAACGAGCTCGATGAGCTCGTTCCAATGAGGGGTCATAACCTATGTTTTAGGGACAAAAAATGAAAAAATAATGAAAATTAATTGGCGAGTTTTGAGAATAGCGCCTGCCGTTTTTGGACGTTACGTTAGGTAAAGGGTTAAATAATATAATTATCATTAATAATGAAAAGTAATAAACAGAGTAATCGGTTGACTGGACTGGTTACGTGAAATAATTCATTCGAGGCGAGGGACTATATTGTAAAACATTTGTGCGCATTCGAGCACTCATGTTTGTACAACGTCCCTCACCTCTCATGAATTATTTCACGTAACCAGTCCAGTCAACAACTGATTACTCTCTATATAATTATACCATTCTGAGATAAGTTTGATATATGTTTTCACACCATTTTGGTACCCAATGAGATACAGTACAATGAGTCAACAGTACAAAAAACAATTGCAAAAATGATTTTGCAATTGTTTTTCATACTGTTGACATGTAGTTCTTCCTAAATCGAGTGTCCTGATGAAGATCCAGTTCGGATCGAAAGCTTGGCAATAGAGTTGAGACGATGATATATGTTGTTATAATAGCGTCCCTAACCTGGAGGACAATGGTTGATATGAATACTTTATATATTATTCACCAGGGGACACTTTTTCCCACATGATTCCTTTAGACAGGAACAGAGTGCATTGGCAGCAGTTTGTATCAAAGGCTGTCCAAAGAATGGACACAAATAACTGATACTAAAACATTTACCTGTGTTAACCATTTCAGTCTTTGGGGTGGTACAAGAGGAAGAATTCCAGAAAACAATTGGCATAGAATAGACAGCAGAGATGGAAATGGAGAGGAATCATTGAAACTTTAATACATTTTCTCACTGTTACAGCATTGCTTAAAGGAATATGACTTCTTGAAAATCATTTTTGCAATTTGTAACATTCTTAAATCACTGATCCCTATTCTCAGAATTGGTTTAGTATTTTTGACGGGTTCATTGAAAGATGATCATATATATATGGTTTAAAATCAATGTTCATTTTAATATGATTTTATTCATATTAGCTGAAAATTATATAAACTTATAAAACTTAATTCAGGAACATTTAACTAACCTACAGCAAGTTCCAGTTGTCAAGACACAGTGGGATGTATATTCCTATTCACAGAATAGTTCTAACTGTCATAAATGAGGGCTAATTACTGTATTTCAACAGTTAATATGCATTCCATCTTGTTTCAGGTTATTTCCATGTTGTTTTGAAAATATTCCTGAGTATTTGTTTTTAACCCTTTACCCAACGCAGATGATTTCAAAATTTATTATTTTAAATATCATTTTTAAAATTTTTAAAAAAAATTTCAACAAAACCATATCATGTGACCCCTCTTTGGAACGAGCTCGATGGGCTCGTTCCAAAGAGGGGTCACATGATATGGTTTTGATGAAATTTTTCGAAAAGTTAAAAAATTTATAGTAATTTATATATTTTTTATACTTACCAATGACCCAGACTTAGCTGGTGCTAACTCCACAAAAACCAGGGCCAAACACAAATTTTGCCCCCCAATCCCCAAAATTTGCATCCAAAACAAAAAGAAATAATGTCCTAAAGGACCTCCATAGTACGACTCTACTGCGCATGCGCAGTGACGCAGTCGTCCCGAAATTGGCGCCAAATATCATTCTTACTGGCAGTGCCTGGTCAGCGCTATGTACTCAGCGGGGAGGCAAGAGTTCCCAACTCCGGGAGGGCCATCCCCGTCTGGGTCATTGGTAAGTATAAAAAATATATAAATTACTATAAATTTTTTAACATTTTTATACTGTACCAATGACCCAGACTTAGCTGAATAGTAAACAGGCTGGAGGGCCTAGGACATAGAGGAAAATCCAATAAGCTCAATTATAAAATAAAGAGATAACCCCTTAAGGAGAAAAGGAGTATTAGGCTTTACATGTATCTTTCTTATTTAATATTTAAATTAGAAAGATACACTACCCTTAATAATTGAGCACAATAACATTCATGTTCTCTATTAATATCCAGTATAACCTTTATACTAATTATTATTAAAACAAGCCAATAAATAAAGTAGTCCAGAGAATTGAGACTCTTTATAATCATTTAAAAGTGTCCGAGTATTGTATATTAAAGCCCGTTTGACACTTGACATATACAAATGCTTCACACCGAGCTACACTTTAAAAGTAAGACATGAATGAAATTAAACATTAATATTACACTTTAAAACCATCCCGGAAGCGACTCAGAAATACTGTCTTGGAGGAGGCATTCCCTTGCTTTTCACTATAAAGCAGGTGACCTAAGGGAACACCCGCCCCCCCCCTTCCCCTTGCCCTGGGTCAAATAGCCCAGAGCGAAGAGGGCAGCCGGACGGAGTCACTGCCGGAACAGAAAGCCTGCATAACTATAGTTGCAACCGTTTAGTGGACGACATTCTGAGCAACAGATAACGGACCTAAACAATGCAGGTCTCCAGAAATGGACTCAATATTTCTGAGATAAAAATTAGTAAATGTGGATGGCTGAGACCAATAAGCAGCCTTCATTAAATCTGTAATAGCAACACTATTAGCATAAGCCCAGGAAGTAGAAAGAGCTCTTACTTCATGAGCAGAAATCTTAAGCACAGACTGCTGAGAAGAAGATAAATCTTCATACGCAGTACGGATAGTTAACTGAATCCATCTAGCAATAGAATGGACTGAAATGTCCTTTCTATTAGGCATCAAAGACAGAAAGAAACGTTTCCGTCCCTTTCTGATGAACTGAGATCTCTGTTTATAGATACGTAGTGCTCTAACAGGACAGAGTAAAGGCCTACGCCCGTCTGAAGACGGAAGAGCCTTAATAACAATAGGTTCCGGATATTTATTAGGAGCCTGATTCTTAGCTAAAAAACCGACGTTAGTAGTGAAGGTGATAGTGTTCCCAACACTACGATAATGAGAATCATCCACCGATAGTGCATGAAGCTCACTGACTCTTCTGGCAGAAGAGAAAGCTAAGAGAAAAGCTGTCTTATAAGATAAGAATTTGAAATCTACTGTCCCAAGAGGTTCAAATGGCTTTTCCTTCAATTTAAGGAGAACCCAAGCTAAATTCCACTTAGGAATTAATCTAAGAGTTCTGGGTCTATTTATCGAAAAGTTTCTAACCAATTTCGATAAAGAGACATTAGATCCAATTTGTAAACTATCATGATGTGCATAGGTATCAGATAACATAGATCTATAACCCTTTATAGTAACCGGTTGCAGTTTGATTTCGTCAAACAAGTATACTAGAAAGTTAGCAATGTCTGGTATAGAGGGATCAAATATATCAACAGAATGATCCCTACACCAACGACGGAAAACCTTCCACTTAGCCGCATAGTTTAGCGAAGAGGAGGTCCTCCTACAGTTAGAAATCGCGTCCACTGCTCGTCCTGTAAAGTGCTTGCCATGCAAGAAGGACCGCACAACGGAAAAACGTGAAGGTTGAGACCTTGCGGGTTGTGATGCAGTTGGCGCGATTTCCCCTGCCAAAGAAGATCCTCTCGTGGAGGGAGCTTCCGCGGTAGGTCCCACAACAGACACCTGAGTAGATTTATCCACGGTCTCTGTGGCGACAGAGATGCTACCAACAGAATCTTGCATTGAGATTGTTTTATCTTTAGCAATACTTGTTGAATTAACGGCGCTGGAGGATACGCATATCCTATCATTCCGTCCCAAGGGATCGATAGAGCGTCTACAGCAAATGCTCTTGGATCCGGACACGGGGACACATATGTCTGCAACTGATTGTTGAGATGTGTCGCAAATAAGTCTATCATTGGCCGTTCCCATTGGTAGCAAATCTGATTGAATACTTGTTTGTTGAGAGTCCACTCCGACGGCAACAAGCGACCCTTTCGAGAAAGGGAGTCTGCTAGCACATTCAGACGACCCGGTATGTGACGGACCGAAAGAAGAACGTGATGTTCCAACGCAAACAGAAGGATTCTTTCCGTTAGATTGAACAACGGAACTGAATGAGTGCCTCCCTGATTCCGTATATACGCCACTACTGTCGTATTGTCGGATAGGATTTGGACATGAGCATCGTGAATAATGTCCATCCAGTGACGTAACGCAAGCCAAATTGACATCATTTCCTTGATGTTTATGTGCTTGCACAGGAATTGCGGATCCCAAAGACCCTGGCATCTCGAATCCGTTGGGATTAATGATGCACCCCAACCTGTTTGACTGGCATCCGTCATAATGGTAAAACTCGGATCCGGCAACTGCAGCGGAACTCCTTGAGTTAACCACTGAATGTTTGCCCAAGTCTAAATCTCTTGTTTCACTTGATCTGACAAGAGAACGTCTACATCGAGCGAATGAATTTTCACACTCCAATTCTGAGTCAAGAAAATTTGAAGAGGCCGTGTGCGTAGCCGTCCCATCGGAATGAGATCCGCAGCGGCTCCGCACAGACCTATCAGTCTCATAAATTCTCTCGCTGTGACTTTGTCTGTATTTAGACAATAGCGAGCGTAACAACTGACTAATTTCGCTCTGGTTAACGGCAGACGAACGAGATTGTTGTGCGTCTCGAAGCTCATTCCCAGATGAGTGAATGACTTGGACGGCACCAGATCCGACTTCTCCTCGTTTACTATGAAACCGAGACGTCGGAGCAATAGAAGAAGATTCTGAACATCGTTCTGAAGCGTTAACTCGTTGCCGTACCTCTGAAGAATGTCGTCCAGGTAGGCCGACGTTACCGCAGACGAATGAGCTCGGAAGTAAATCATTACCGAGTTCATTACTCGAGTGAAAGCCCAGGGTGCTAGATTCAATCCGAAGCACATGGCCCGGAACTGATACACCACTCCTAGGACTGCGAAGCGTAGATACTTTCGGAATGTCGGATGTACCATGACGTGAAAGTACGCATCTTTGAGATCTATGCTCGTTGCATAATCGTTCACCCGAATACTCGCTCTGACCGATCGAATCGTCTCCATATAAAACTTCGGAGCGATGATCAGCTTGTTTATCCAGCTCAAATCTATGACTGGACGGAACGAGCCGTCTGGTTTCGGAACCAGAAACAGATGGCTGTAGAATCCCAGCGATTCCTGGTTTTCTACGACCTCTACCGCGTTCTTCATTAAAAGAGACTGCACCTCTGATAGCAGAGCGTCTCTTTTCTGAGGGTTTGACGGAAGATGAGTCCACTTTGGACTTCGAGTTAATGGAGGCTTTCGTTTGAAGGATATCTTTAGACCTTCCGAAGTCACTCCTCTCACCCAAGGGTCGTCCGTAATCGACGCCCACTCTTGAGAAAAACTCGACAACCTTCCGCCAACCGGAACGCGATAGAGGTTTGAGCCATCACCTCCTGGATCTGCGAGGCCTGCGGTAGGAGAAACCACGTCTTCCACGACCCGCACCTCGCCTCGTCGACCTCGGGGCGTCCGACCGATTGTCCCGGCCTGAAGGACGTCCCGAACGAGAGTCGCTATCCTGACGGTCTCTCGAATAAGAGCTAGAGGACGCACCGGAACCTCTATAGGAACCTCTCTTGGGCGGATAAGACCCAGAAGTGCCTGCCTTATTCGTGTCTGCTGAATCCGACCTTTTAGGAGCGGATCTAAACAACAGAGAATCACTAGCTTTCTTTTTAATATTATCATAAATAGCGGAAAGCTTGCCGTCAAAGAGAAGATCTCCTGAGACCGAAGCGACTCTAAGAGAGTTCTTCACCTTAGAATCCACTAGTGTGGATGTAGACAGGGCTGCGTCACGTCTAACCAACTCCAGATTAGCCACTGAAAGGGCGGAGTTACACGTGGAATAAGCTACTGCCCTTGAAAGAAGTCTTAAGGAGGATTGTATATCCTGAAACTCTTCCCCTTGAAGACGCAGTGATAACGCCTTCGTAAGGTGATCTGCGTAAGATAAGGCATCTAAATTGGCTCTGTTAGACGCAATAGCTGTTTCCAACACTGCGGTTGGAATAGAAGCTGACGACGGTAATGATAGCTCTAAGTCTTCCGCCTCGTCGTCCATACGCAGAGGAACTCTCGGTATACCCTGACCTGCCGTGTCGAATTTATTCCTTGCATTAATGAAAGGCAGGTTGAGAGTATTTGCGGACAAGAAGCCTGCTTTCCCTGTCCTGGAAGCAAGTTTAAAAATAGCGTCGTTCAATAATTCAAATGTTCTTGCAACATTATTGGACTGCGACGGAAACTCGGGAGCGATGTCCCTGAACCGCTCGAAAAAATCAGAGTCCAATGACGCTATAATTCTCCTGTCCGGAAGCGCAGCAGTCTGGCCCGACGGAACAACTTGAGGAAGAAAGTGCCGGATGAAGTCTACGGCAGCTTTGTGTTGTTCCGAAAGGGATAGCTCCAATTCATCCGTATCCCTTTCACCATCCGGTCGGACCTCCCGATGTTCCCGGTCGTCCGCCCCCGATGCTTCGGCGGAGCGTACCGACCCAGCGCCGTCGGATAATTCTCGATCCGACACCGTCTCTGTCGGCTGCTGGGATGCTGCGATAAGCTGTGCTATCTGCACTAGAATGTCCGACGTCGAGACCTGCGGAGGAGCGGTCTTTCGCTGCTTTGCCGAGGGCAGCTCCGCATCGGATGGCTCCCGCATACTTTTCCTATGCGAACGTCCGGAGTCCATCGGTCTCGAGTCCCTGGCTGCCGGATGGTGTGACCTGGTCGCCGAATAATCCTTCCTCGGCGAAGCTGGCAAGATATCGGAGGTCACGCAGCCAAGGTGCGGTCGTGTGCGCCGGCGAGAAGAGGAAGCCTTAACAGTCTCTGCGGACTGCTTATACAACGGAGCGTCCCGAGCGACGGACGTATGCTCCGCTAAAGACACATTTTGTACCACAACATCTGGTCCCAGATGTTGTTGTACGAGAGAGGGGCCTCTCTCGCTCGCGGCCCGGCTGGACCTGGACGAGCTAGGAACCGGACTAAAAGGCTTCCTCCGTTCTCGTTCACTATCCGCCGTCACTGGGTGTGCATCTATTATTTTTATAGTGCTCGCATCACCCAAAATTTCCTCTTGGACCGCATCGGACGAACCCGGCTGCCGAACCATTCGGTGAATGGACGCTACACCGGGCGAGCTAGCGGACGACATTTGTCTAATTTCCATGAGCACTTTTGCCGCTAGCTCTGTATTTAATTGTGACGACGGACGCACACTTGAAGAAGATAACATGGAAACATCACCCTGTTCTGGTTCCTCTGAAATAGAAACTGAGAGAGTAGAGTGACCTTGTGGAGAAAGAGCCGGCATCGCTCTTTCTCCCGAAACAACATATCGTGACACACGTTTCCAATGTTTCTCATCCCAATGTTCACATACAGGACAGGGATTAATGCGAGAACACTGACTACAATTTATGCAATAATCATGAAAGTCAGAGGAAGATTTCTTCCTATTACAATTTGAACAAGTTCCTTTCATTGTGAAGGAACAACAATAAGTCCTAGTTACTCGCAAAAACCCCTGACACAAAGATACATAATAACATGATCCATTAATAAATGAAAAAACAATTGCAAAACAAAATAATTTTGAAAAAATATTTTTTCAGAGAAGCCCAAGTTGCTGAAAAGTAACGTTGAGCCCCGATGGATCCGATGGCAAAGTGTGGTCAAAAATTTTAAAATTATATAAAATAATTAATGAGACACTTTCGGATAATATAAATGTATCTTATAATGAGATAAACTACCTCAAAGGCAAACAGCCCCCCTCAAAAAAGGCTGTTGCCAATGAAAACAAACAGTGTAAACACAGAAGAAAACATGACTCCAGGCACTGACAAAACTGGCCCGGAATCAGTCCTCAATTACACTCTATCTGATGCAAAACAGAGACTCCCAGGGGAGAATCTGCAGAACATCAGATGGAAGATGCAGAACACAAACGTTATACACCCATGGGTGAAAACGTAACTATGGGGAAAAAAACAGAAAACATTCTGTAACCAAGCAACTCTCCCAGGGAAATTTTAGAAATGAAACTTCTCAAAAATATGCCAAAAGCATGGGAGAATTGCAAGGGGGGACTTTAGAAGGTTAGGGGAGAGGAAACACTGAATAAGCAGTGCAACAATTAGCAAGAATGACAACAAGAGGCGTTTGCCTCGAAAATAGGCAACTTAACATAATTTTAACAAAAAATTTTAAGTACAGCCCTGATTATTTTTTGCCACTTCTTTTTTCCTCTCCTCCTTCTATCCTCCTTAGAATCACATTTTCTCCAAGAATTACGTGTCTGGCATCCTTTAAACTGAGATTTACAAGCACAAAGATCAGTGAGATGTTGACTGATGAAGGGCCAAACAGAGAATGATATTTGGCGCCAATTTCGGGACGACTGCGTCACTGCGCATGCGCAGTAGAGTCGTACTATGGAGGTCCTTTAGGACATTATTTCTTTTTGTTTTGGATGCAAATTTTGGGGATTGGGGGGCAAAATTTGTGTTTGGCCCTGGTTTTTGTGGAGTTAGCACCAGCTAAGTCTGGGTCATTGGTACAGTATAAAAATATAATATTTTTTCAGCTGCTGAATTTGCTTGTCACACAGTTATGACATCACGCCTTTGTTAAAAGTGTGTGATATATTTCGAAGAGTTGGTTAGAGCATGTGTGATATTCAACATAGATCGCCACACTTTTACCAATCAAGGAACAATAGACAGTGATTGTGTAACCTGTCAGTTCTAATACAAACACAGCCGAGAGGAAAGATTAAGGGCACCTGTGCTAAAATGTTTTGAACAGAGAAACGAGAATTTACCTGACTTTTGATTTTATTGAAAGAGTTAAAGAAAGAAATCCACACCCGGGTGTAAATGATAAATGGAACGTTTAATTTCTCGCTCAACCTTTTGAGTGCAATGACGAAACGGAAAAAATGAAGTAATATCACTTGCTTTCCATCAATCTTCATGTGTCTTGCAAGTTTGGCTTAAGAAATTAACTAATTAAACGGGAATGGACACGTGTCAGACAAGGGTTCAGTGGAGTGTTTGATTGTTCGTGTTTTGATTGTTTGTGCAAACATCAATGTGACAAGTCGGTTACAGCACAAAAACTCGTGATATTGAACATACAATCGCTCGAGCTAGTTACTCGGACAAGTCCTCGTTAACTAACTCTCGCGATTGTATATTCAATATCACTCGTTTTCTATGCTGTAACCTATACATATTACACGGGCGGATGCGGGTGATTCGTTAGGTAAAGGGTTTAAGAAAATATTTGATTTAAATCATGATTTAAATCCAAGATTTAAATTGATTAATTTCAATCAGCCCACCATGATCTACATTAAACAATTAATCTCCATAGGATCCATTGTCAATTCTTGAGCCCCTCAGGAGTGACTAAAATACTCTAACCATCATACCTTCTTCTTCAGTTGATGATAATGTAAAAAGAGGTAAAAAAAAATTGCCATTGGTTGTGTCAGGGTGTTCTATGGGTTCTATTTGGTATACAACACCCATAGGGGGGTCAGATACAAGATTGATCAAATTAAGCCCCTTGGTTCATATTTGGGCTCAATACAGGAGCCTGAATTTTATCGATATGGGAAATAATCTTTAAAAATCTGCTTCAAAACCATCAGTCAGACTGCTTTCATATTTGGTATACAACATCTCAGGGGAAGGGGGGAGGGGAGTCAGATTTGGTATACATCATTGCTTTGAGAGTGAGATTCAAGATTGTTCAAACCAAGTCCCAGGTTAATATTTGGACTTCCCAGGGAAGCCCAAATTTTAACTTATTGCAATATGGGAGATAATTTTTAAAAATCCTCTTCTTCAGATCCACCAGTCAGAATGCTTCATATTTAGTATACAACATCTCAGGAGGAGGAGGGGGGGGGGGGGGGGGGGGGGAATCAGATTCAAGTTTGTTCAAATAGGGTCCTTAGGTTAATGTTTGGGCTTGATATGGTAGCCCAAATTTTAACTTAGTGCAATATGACCAAAATTCTTAAAAAATCTTCTTCAGATCCACCAGTCAGAATGCTTTCATATTTGGTTACACTTGTGGGGGAAGGGGGGGGGGGGGGATCAGATTCAGTGCAATATGAAGAAATTTCTTTAAAAATCTTCTTCTTCAATCTTCAGATCCACTAGTTGGAATGCTTACCTCGAGATTTGTCCATTAAACATATTTTTTCGTAATTTCTTACAGCCTCTTCATATTGTTCCATGTCCATATAACTGAAAACAGATGAGAATTATTGAAATATGATAAATTTAAAGTAATTTGTATATTTTTAATACTTACCAATGGCCCAGACTTATCTGGTGCAAACTCGATATTATCCAGGGCCAAACACAAATTTTGAACCTCTCAATCCCTAAAATTTGCATACAAATCCAAAAAATAAAAGTCCTATCTGGTCCTCCATAATTTTGTGTACTGCGCATGAGCGGTAACAAGGAAGGTACCGAAATTAGCGCCAAGCAACATTCTTTCTAGTTGTGCCTGCTAAATGTTATAAATCAGTGGGGAGGTATGAGTGCCCAATCATGGGAGGGCCATCCCTGCCTGGGCCATTGGTAAGTATTAAAAATATACAAATTACTTTAAATGTATCATAGTTTTATACTAAATCCGATGGCCCAGACTTAGCTGAATCATAAAAAGGCCAGAGGGCCTAGGACTTAGAGGAAATACAATATCTCTATTACTCCACTTTAAAGAATAGCTCCTACAGGAGAAGACAGAGGGATTACATATGTCTTTCTCTTGCTAAAAAAAGAGAATGACATACCACCAACAATATACAGGAGTGATACATAACCAGAGGCTCAAGTGAGCCTAAAACGCTCACCTGGCTCAAGTTGTTAAAAGAGATATTATTTATTTATTAGTGTTTAAGGTCACATACTTATGCACAATGGCTAATCGCGACCGTGACAGTTTTACGGGTGGAGGAAGCCGGAGTACCCGGAGAGAACCAACGAACAACGACGAGCAGCTGTCAGCTCTCCAACATCGTAACTCTGAACTCTGCACCGCGGCACAGGCAGAGTTAGATTGGTTGAAGACATGCACACCATCGACAAGCAGTACACCTTAGCACACAGCATCATTGTGCCCCCATGTAGGCAATCGGGGTTAAGTGCCTTGCCCAAGGACACAACGCGGGAATGCGAATCAGTCGCTGAATTTTTGTTTTGTTTTCAACTACTGTGGTTCTCTCTAGCCCTCCCCCTCCTCCCCCCCCCCCCCCCCCCCACGCCCACCCCCCACAAAAAAAAAAATCTGGCATAAATGAAATACTTTGGACCCAGTTATACACTACATGACAAATATGGTTCACATCTGCCCACTGAATCTGAAAATAGAAATATTGAGTGTAGCCTAACATTTGGGAGCCCAAATTTTCACTTACTGAATTTATTTGAAAAAAGTGAATCTGCATCACTAAAGTAAGTTCCAAACAAGATATATAAACATTATTGCAAGTGGCTTATAAAAAGAGGATTTTAAAAGCATATTAGGCTTATGGAACAGTAACCTCACCCTAAGGGATATAGTAATTTGGAGGGAAAAGTTAAAAAATTTATAGTAATTTATATATTTTTTATACTTACCAATGACCCAGACATAGCTGGTGCTAACTCTTAAAATATAGGGCCAAACACAAATTTTGCCCCCCAATCCCCAAAATTTGCATCTAAAACTAAAGAAAACATGTCCTGAAAGGCCCTCCACACTTCGCCCCTACTGCGCATGCGCAGTGTCAAGGACGTTCCGAAATTGGCGCCATTTATCATTCTAATAACCAGTGCCTGGTAAGCGCTATGTACTCAGCGGGGAGGCAAGAGTTCCCAACTCCTGGGAGGGCCATCCCCGTCTGGGTCATTGGTAAGTATAAAAAATATATAAATTACTATAAATTTTTTAACATTTTTATACTGTACCAATGACCCAGACATAGCTGAATAGTAAAAAGGCTGGAGGGCCAAGGACATAGAGCAAAATGGAATACGCTCAATAAAATAAAATAGAGTCATCCCCTGTAGGGAAAAGAAGTAATAGGCCTTACATGTATTTTTCTTATTTATGATAAATTAGAAAGATACAACACCTTCCAAAATTGAGCTTCATACATCCATGTACTCTATTAATATCCAATATAATCCTTATACTAATAATTTTTAAAGTAAGCCAATAATAAAGTAAGTCTAGAGAATAGAGACTCTTATACTCCTAAAAGTGTCTGAGAATTGCATAATCCTGTCCGTTGACATATGCAATATTCAAAAGCTATACTTTAAAAACTAAGACTTGAATGAATTTTAAAAACTTAAACTTCTCACTAAACAACCATCCCAATAACAGCTCAGAATTACTAACTCCGGAGGAGGTATCCCCTTGTTTTCATAGTAAAACAGGTGACCCAAGGGAACACCCTCCCCCCCCCCCCTTTTTCTTGCCCTGGGTCAAATAGCCCAGAGCGAAGAGGGCAGCCGAACGGAGACACTGCCGAAACAGACAGCCTACCTAGCTATAGTAGCAACTGTTAAGTGAATGACATTCTGAGCAGTAGATAATAGACCTAACAAAAGAGGCCTCCAGAAATTGACTCGATATTTCTAAGATAAAATTCATGAATGTGGATGGCTGAGCGCGATGAGCGGCCTTCAAAAATCTATAATAGCGACACTATTAATGTAAGCCCAAGAAGTAGAAGAACTCTTACTTCATGAGCCGAAATCTTAAGCACAACTGCTAAGTCAATGATATACCATAAGCAGTACCGATAGTTAATAGAATCCATTAACAATAAAATGGAGCGTAACGTCCTTCTACTAGACATCAAAGACAGAAGAAGCTTACGCCCTTGTAATAAACAGATATCTGTTTATAAATACATAAACTGTACCCGGAAAGAGTAAAGGCCTATGCCCATACGAAGACGGAAGGACCTTAAAATAATAGGTTCCGGATAATAGGAGCCTAACTCTTATGCAACAATCCAACCTAAATAGTAATGGAAGTATTGATTCCGAAACTATGAAAGTGAAAATCATCCATCGATAGTGCATGAAACTCACTGACTCTACAGTAAAAGAGAAACCAACAGAATTACTGTCTAAAAGGTCAGAATTTGAAAACTACTGTTTCCAGAGGCTCAAATGATTACTTAGCTAAATAAGAACCGAAGTTAAAATCCGTATAGGAATTTAATCTAAAGATTCTAAGTCTATTTATCAAAAAGTTACTAACTGACTTAGATAAAGAGACAAAAGACTCAATTGTAAACTATCGTAGAGTGCATAGGTATGAGGTAACATAAACCTATAACCTAAATAATAACAGGCTGCAGTAGATCTTGTGAAACAAGTATACTAAAAAATAGCAATGAGTAGTATGGAGGGATCAACAATATGAACATAATGATCCCCACACCACGACGGAAGAGCCTCCACTTTAGTCGCATAGAATAGCGAAGAAGAGGATCTCCTACAGTAAGAAATCGCGTCCAAAGCTCGTCCAGTACAGTGCTTACAATGCAATACGGACCACACAACGGAATACATGAAGGTTGCGACCTTGCTGGTTGTGATAAAGATGACACGATTTACCCAGTGAAAAAAGATCCTCACATAGAGGAAGATTTCACGTTAAGACCCACAGTAGACAAGAGAGTAAATTACTCATGATCTCTGTGAAGATAGAGATGCTATCAACAGAAATGTATTGTGGTTGTTTATCTTAGCAATACCTGCTAAAACAACAGCGCCGGAGGATACGCGTATCCTATCATTCCGTCCTATAGATCAATAGAGTGTTAACACTATTAGCTCAGAGATCTGGACAAGCCAACACATACGTCTGCAATTGATTAGCAAGCTGTGTCATAAATAAATCATCATTGGGCGCTCCCATAGATAGCAAATCTGATTGAATACTTGTTTGTTGAGAGTCCATTCTGACAGCAACAAGCGACCCGTAAGAGAACGGGAGTCCGATAAAACAATCAGACGACCCGGAATATGACGGACCAAAACTGAACTTGATGTACTATAACCAACAGACGGATTCTTTCCATTAAATTGAATAACGGAAACGAAAGAGTGCCTCCCTGGTTCCGGAGATACGCCACTACTGTCGAATTAAAGGACAGGAATTTGGGCATGCGTTTCTGAATAATGTTCATGCAATGACATAAAGCAAGCCTAAAAAACATTATTCCGCGGAAGTTAAACTGATTGCTAAAAGACTGCGGAACCCAAAGACCCTGGCACTTCAAATCCGTAGGGATCAGTATATATTCCAATCTGTTTGACTGGCAACCGTCATAACAGCCACACTCGGGTCCGGCAACTGCGGCGGCACTCTCTGAGTCAACCACCGAATGTTTGCCCCAGCTGAATCTCTTGTAACACTAGATAGACAAGAGAACGTATAAATCAAGCAATTCATGGATTGCCGGAAAGTTGCCGTCGAAGAGAAGCTCCTCCGAGAACGAAGCGACTCTGAGAGAGTTCTTAACCTTACTATCCACGCGTGTGGATGTAGCTAGGGCTGCGTCACGTCTAACCAACTCCAATCAGCCACTGAAGGGCGGAGTTATACGTGAACAAACTACTGCCCTCAAAAGAAATACATTGAGAATAATATCCCGTAAATCTTTTCTTGAAGACGTAATGATAACGCCTCAGTAAGGCGGATTACGTATAATAAAGCGTCTAAGTTAAGTCTACTATACATAATGTCGTTCCCAACATTGAAATTGGAAAAGACATAAACGGCGAAAAAGAATATATGCAGTCTTTAATCACACCGTCTAGACGCATATGAACTCTCGGTATGCCCTGCTCTGCCAAAATAAACTATTTGTAAAAATGATAAAATGGCAGAAATGAGCAACGCGGACAAGAAACTAAACTATCATGCTTAGTAGCAGGCTTGTATATATATATATATATATAGCGTCAAAAAAATAAAACACATGTTGTAATGACAATATTGGACTGCGTCGGTAAGTCAGGGACAATGTCCCTGTACCGATCGAAAAAACCGAGTCCAATGACGCTATAAGTCTCTTATCCAAGATCGCAGCAATGAAGTCCGAAATAATAATCACAGGAAGATAATGCCAGAAGATAAGAAAGGCATCTTCCGATACTACTAAAGGGAAAACTCGAAATCTTTCGAATCCCTTTCGCCATCCTGTCGGACCCTATAAAGCGTTCGGTCGTCCGTACCTGATGCAACCGCGGACCGCACCGACCCAGCGCCGTCGGATAATTCCTGATTCGACCGAGAAACTGTCAATTGCTGGGATGCTGCGAAATAACTGTGCTAACTCGGATAGCACGTCCGTCACTGAGGCCTGAGGAGAAGCAGTCTTACGATGCATTGCCGCTGGAAGCTCCGTGATCGTTACCCCGAGCATACTTCCAATATGCGAGCGAACGGAGTGTATAGGCCTCGTGTCCCTTGGCTACCGGATGGCGCGACCTATTTGCCGTGGAATCACTCAATGCCGAAACTGATCGGATACTCGAGGTCACGTAGCCAATGTGCGGTCGTGTGCCCTGCTATGAGGATGAGGAAGCATTAAAGACAGTCTCTCGGACTGTCAATATAACGGAGCGTCCCGAGCAACGGACATATGCTCCGAATGTAAAATATCTGAACCACAACATGCGGTCCCCTATGTTGTTGGGCGAGAGAGGAACCTCTCTCGCTCACAGCCCGGACGGACCTGGACAAGCCAGGAACCGGACTAACAGGCTTCCTCCGATCTGTCCTCAATCTGCCGTCACTGGGTGAGTACTAAAGTAATTAAAGTGCTCGCATCACCCAAATCTCCTTCCTAGACCGCAACGGACGAACCCGGCAGCCGAACCATTCGATGAATGTACGCTACACCGGGTGAGCTAGCGAATGTCACTCCGTAAGCGATAGACATATTCCATGAGCACTTATTGCCGCTAACTCTTCATTAACTATGACGACAGAGGCACACTTTTGAAAGACATCTCCATAACTCTTCGAACAAGAAACCAGAAATGCTTGGATAGCAAGCATAAAATAATAATATATATAGCGTCGTTCAATAATTCGAAAGTTTGTGTGACATTATTGGACTATGTCGGAACTGAGGGACGATGTCCCTGAACCGAGCCAAAAATTTCTAAGTCCACCGACGCTATCAGTTTCTTATCCGGCATCGCAGCATATGTTGTTCCGAAAGGGAAAGCTTGAAATCCTCCGAATCCCTTTCGGTATCCCATCGGACCGGATGAAACTTTCGGACGTCCGTACCCGCTTCCGCGGAGCGTCCCGACCCAGCATTGTCGGATAAAATATATGCGACAGATTCAGTTGATGCTGGGATGCTGCGATAAACTGTGCTATTAAGGAAAGCACGTCCGTTCCCGAGGCCTGTGCAGTAGCGGACTTACGATGCATTGCCGCCGGAAGCTCCGTGTACGTTGACTCCCGCACACTTCCTATGCGAACGTCCGGAGTCTGCAGGCCTCACGTCCCCGGCTACCGACCCAGCGCCGTCGGATAATTCTCGATCCGACACCGTTTCTGTCGGCTGCTGGGATGCTGCGATAAGCTGTGCTATGTGCACAAGAATGTCCGGCGTCGAGACCTGCGGAGGCGCAGTCTATCGCTGCTTCGCCGAGGGCAGCTCCGCATCAGATGGCTCCCGCATACTTTTCCTATGCGAACGTCCGGAGTCCATCGGTCTCGAATCCCTGGCTGCCGGATTGTGTGACCTGGTCGCCGAAGAATCCTTGATCGGCGAAGCTGGTAATATATCGGCGGTCACGCAGCCAAGGTGCGGTCGTGTGCGCTGACGAGAAGAGGAAGCCTTAGCAGTCTCAGCGAACTGCCTATACAACGGAGCGTCCCGAGCGACGGACGTATGCTCCGCTAGCGACACATTTTGTACCACAACATCTGGGGCCAGATGTTGTTGAACGAGAGAGGGGCCTCTCTCGCTTGCCGTCCGGATGGACCGGAACGAGCTACGAACCGGACTAAAAGGCTTCCTCCGTTCTCCCTCCGATCCGCCGTCACTGGGTGTGCATTAAGTTAATTTTATAGTGCTCGCATCACCCCAAAATTCCTTCTAGACCGCAACGGACGAACCCGGCTGCCGAACCATTCGGTGAATGGACGCTACACCGGGCGAGCTAGCGGACGTCAAAGGCCGTCGAACCTACTAGGGTCCTCTTAGGCAATTGGCGTATTACATGAGCACTTTTCCACTAGCCCTTCATTAATTGTGACGACGGAGGCACACTGTTGGAAGACATCACAGATACATCACCCTAATCTTGATCGTCTGAAATAGAAATTGATAAAGTAGAGTGACCCTGCGGGGAAAGGACCGGAGTGTCCAAATCCCCAACAACATACCGTGACATACGCTTCCCATATTGTCATCGAAATCATACGATACAGAACAGGAGTTAATGCGAGTACACTGACCACATATAGAATGATAATAAAGTCAGAGGAAGACTTCCTCTTAAAACAATTGATCAATATCCTTTCAATGTGAAAAGAAAACAAGTCCTGGTACTCGCACTAACCCCTGACAATCAAAATACATAATAATAATATGATCCATTAATATAGAAAAAATAATTGAAATCAAAATATTTTGAAAAAATATTTTTTCAGAACAGCCCAAGTTTCTGAAAAGTAACGTTGAGCCCCAATGGATCCCAAGCCTAAGTGTGGACAAAAATTTTAAAAATATTTTAAACAATTTATTCAACACTTACGAACAATAATAATGTATCTAGTTATGATTAAAATAACATAAAGATATTATTTTTTAGAAAACCCCCCCTCACACAGAGGGCTGTTGTAAATGTAAACAATGAGTGTAAAAACACTAAAATAAGACTCCAGGCACCCAGGCCCGAAATCAGTTACCAAAAATACACTATCTGATGCAAAACAGAGACTTCCAGGGAAGAAACTGCAGAACATCAGATGGTAGATGCAGAACACAACGCCTAACCACCCGTAGGTGAAGACGTAAACATGGGGAAAGAACAGAATTCATTCTGTTATTCAGCTAAAACTCCCAAGAAATTTTGGTAATAATAATTACAGAAACTATGCCAAAAGCATGGGAGAATAGCAAGGGGGAACTTAAAGGACAGGGAGAGAGGAAAACACTTGAAAACACAGTGTAACTAAATAATCAGAATGACAACAAAATGGCTGCTGCCTTGAAAATAGGTAACTTAACATAATTTCATTAAAAAATTTTAAGTTACAGCCCTGATAATATTCTGTCACACATTCTTTTCCTCTCCTCCTTCTCTATCCTCCTTAGAATCACCATTTCACTAATATTTATGTGTCTGGCATCATTTAAACTGAGATTTAAAAGCACAAAGATCAGTCAGATGTTAACTGATGAAGGGCCAAACTTAGAATGATAAATGGCGCCAATTTCGGAACGTCCTTGACACTGCGCATGCGCAGTAGGGGCGAAGTGTGGAGGGCCTTTCAGGACATGTTTTCTTTAGTTTTAGATGCAAATTTTGGGGATTGGGGGGGAAAATTTGTGTTTGGCCCTATATTTTAAGAGTTAGCACCAGCTATGTCTGGGTCATTGGTACAGTATAAAAATATCAGAAGAGTAAATTCCACAAGCCTGAAGATGGCAGCAGCTTCATTTGGACAAAAGAGAAAAGGTTTACTCCAAAGATGGTCTATGCCATAAATGAATGAATTTGGCCCAGTGGTTTTAAAGAAAAAGAAAGATTTCAAACTAGAGAAACAGAATTTTACTGCTACCAGTAAATTCAAGTCTGTATGAAAATGGTTAAAGCATCAAAAATAAACAAAACAGAAAGAGAATTTATGGAGGCTTATTTTGGGGGGTAAAATATTTTTAAAGACATGAGAAATAGGTTTTCATTAACAGTATTACATGAAATAAAATCTTTGGAAACCACACTGAAGCCTTGAGAGGGTTAAATTAAAGATATTCATAGAGGAATTAAGAGTAATTAGAGAAATTTTTTCCAAGAAACCAGAAAAGAACATATATGTGCACAGCATTGAAAAAGGTTTGATCAAGTCATGATCAAATGGACATCATGTCTTTGATGTTTATCTGTTTTTCCCGAAACACACAGATGTCAGTTGAGATGTTCACTGATCGGGGCCAAACAAAAGAATGATGCTTTGCACCAATTTCAGTACCGCTGGGTTACAGTGCATGTGCAGTACTAAAGTATGGGGGACCAGATTGGACTTTCAATTTTTGGATTTGTATGCAAATTTTGGGGGGTTGCGGGGTTCAAAATTTGTGTTTGGCCCTGGATATTATTGAGTTTGCACCAGCTGAGTCTGGGCCATTGGTTCTAGTATAAAAATATTAAATTTTATTCTCTTAACAGGATTATTTGGTTAAGAGATACCCAATTAAGTAGTGTCCACTGTATTACTGATTAAGAAAATAACTCACCACTTTGCTCGTCTCAAATAAGCTTTTAAATATGTATCATCAAGTTCAATTGCTTTGGTGCAGTCTTCAACAGCCTGTTCATGCTTACCGACCTAAAAGAAAATCAAATATACAAAAAATCTACAACATCAAGTTCAACTGCTTTAGTGCAGTCTTCAACAGCCTGAACTGTTCATTTTTACCAACCTAAAAGAAAATCAAACATAAAAAAATCTACAACATTAAGTTCAACTGCTTTAGTGCAGTCTTCAATAGCCTGAACTGTTCATTCTTACCAAACTAAAAGAAAATCAAATATACAAAAAATCTACAACTTTGTCTTGCATATTTTTTAAACTACACTCAAAGAAGCTGCTTCATTTGTTTATTGCAGTCCAAGGTCACTTTATGCACCTGTGGCTATATCCTGACCATAGCCAACGTCAGCCAATCACTTATACCTATGCCTGGAGACATCTAAGACTTTAGTAGAAACCTATGCCAAGATAATCTGACTTTATACTACATATAGCAGGGTTCCTGAAGGCAAGAGCTGATAAAATTCAAAGCTATTCAAGGTCATTTATTGGCATATTTTCAAGACCCTACAATAGCCAAATCCAAGGCCTGCCTTCACTAGGGCCTCGAGTTATTACCCTTTCCTCCCACTTCAACTTCAAGGAAAGTAAAAGGATGTAATGACTAGAGAGTCCTAGTTAAAACTATGCCTTCACAAACTGTCGCTTGTAAAACTTTACTTGCTTTAAGCTTAATAAAATTAAAAATGCCGCTCAGGATCACAGATCCAATGTCGAGTTGTGACCTTGACCTTTGACCTGGCGAGTCCAAGGTCAATAGGGTTCTTCCTCACACCAAGGCCAACACACCTATGAAGTTTCATGACTCTAGGTTGAACCACTATCAAGTTCTCATCCGGAAACCAATTGTTGCGATATACTATGTTCAAGGTCACTGTGACCTTGACCTTTGACCTGGTGAGTCCAACATCAATAGGGTTCTTCCTCGCACCAAGGCCAACACGCCTGTAAAGTTTCATGGCTCTAGGTTGAACCACTATCAAGTTATCATCCGGAAACCAATTGTTGCGATATACTATGTTCAAGGTCACTGTGACCTTGACCTTTGACCTGGTGAGTCCAAGATCAATAGGATTCTTCCTCGCACCAAGGCCAACATACCTATGAAGTTTCATGACTCTAGGTTGAACCACTATCAAGTTATCATCCGGAAACCAATTGTTGCGATATACTATGTTCAAGGTCACTGTGACCTTGACCTTTGACCTGGTGAGTCCAAGATCAATAGAGTTCTTCCTCGCACCAAGGCCAACACACCTATAAAGTTTCATGACTCCAGGTTGAACCACTATCAAGTTATCATCCGGAAACCAATTGTTGCGATATACTATGTTCAAGGTCACTGTGACCTTGACCTTTGACCTGGTGAGTCCAAGATCAATAGGGTTCTTCCTCGCACCAAGGCCAACACACCTATGAAGTTTCATGACTCTAGGTTGAACCACTATCAAGTTATCATCCGGAAACCAATTGTTGCGATATACTATGTTAAAGGTCACTGTGACCTTGACCTTTGACGTAGCGAGTCCAAAATCAATAGGGTTCTTCCCCTCACCAAGGCCAATCTACCCATGAAGTTTCAGGAATGTGAGTTGAACCATTATCAAGTTATAATCCGGAAACCAATTGTTTAAGATTTACTATGTTCAAGGTCACTGTGACCTTGACCTTCGACGTAGCATGTCCAAAATCAATAGGGTTCTTCCTCCCACCAAGACCAACCTACGTATGAAGTTTAATGAATGTGAGTTGAACCACTATCAAGTTATCATCCGGAAACCAATTGTTTACGCCCGCCCGCCCGCCCGCCCGCCCGCCCGCCATTCACCAAACTATAAGTCGAGTTTGACTTCGTCACAACTCGACTAAAAATCTGTTTCTCAGGCCCTCCCGCATGGTCCTTTTGGCTGCCGCATGCTCTCTTTCTATGACCAATGCAAACTTGAAAAAATAAAAATTAAATGGTTTATGTCCGATACTTTACACAAGTTAATAAAATTGATAAATTTGTCCCTTGAGTGCAACAAGGCTTTGCAATGCTTTAGCATTGCAAAGCCTTGTTGCACCCAAGGGACGAAATACATCACCACCCTAGCTATTCAGTAGATTATGAGGCCTAAAACATAAAATAAACCAAGAATATGAACTTCTGATGGCAAAGAAATAATTACAAAAATAAAATATAAAAAAATCCAGCAAGAGGATCACAGATCCAGAAGTCGAGTTTTGACATTAAATTCTGAAGAAATAAGCTAATTGTAGCAACAGTGACCTTGACCTTGGGGCGCGAGACTCTGAAATCGATAGGGGTCTTCCTTTCCCATAGGGTAACCTCCGGTGTAAGCTTGGTAAAGGTGCATCAAACAGAACTAAAGTTATTGCCTGGAAACCAATTTGTCACAAAATTTTCTATTGATAGTAACAGTGACCTTGACCTTGGGGACCCAGACTCCAAAAGCAATAGGTGTCTTCCCTTCCAATAGGGTAACCTGTGGTATAAGTTTGGTAAAGATACACGGAATAGAACTAAAGTTATTGCCCGGAAACCAATTTGTCACAAAATATTTTATTTATAGTAACAGTGACCTTGGAGTCTCAGACTCCGAAATCAATAGGTGTATTCCCTTCCTATAGGGTAACCTCTGGTATAAGTTTGGTGAAGATACACGGAATAGAACAAAAGTTATTGCTCAGAAACCAATTTATCACAAAATATTCTATTTATAGTAACTGTGACCTTGACCTTGGAGTCCCAGACTCCGAAATCAAGAGGTGTTTTCCCTTCCTATAAGGTAACCTCTGGTATAAGTTTGGTAAATGTGCGTCAAATAGAACTAAAGTTATTGCCAGGAAACAAATTGGTCATAAATATTCTATTTATTGTACCAGTGACCTTTACCTTGGAGTCCCAGACTCCTAAATCAATAGGTGTCTTCCCTTCCTGTAGGGTAACCTCTGGTATAAGTTTGGTACAGGTGCGTCAAATAGAACTAAAGTTATTGCCCGGAAACCAATTTGTCACAAAATTATAGGGTAACCTCTGGTATAATTTTGGTAAAGGTACATCAAATAGAAATAAAGTTATTGCCCGGAAACCAATTGTTTACGCCTGCCGCCCGTCTGTCACTTCATCAAACTATAAGTCGAGTTTGACATTTTACAAAACTTGGCCTGAGAAACAAAATATCTACTTTGTGTAGCCTTATTAGCATTTTATTTTGTAACTATTCAAGGCATTTCAAGGCTTCATGGCACATTTCCATGATTTGAAGGCCTTAAATAACCCTTGATCAAATTCAAGGCCATTCCTTGACTCCATGGGTATGTTGCTTGTGCAACCCATTTTACTTCTCAAGGCATTAGGTTTCCAGGTCCTATTTTCACTTTAAAACAGAAATTGTTTACCACTATAAACAAGCACTACTTCACTTCTCATGGTTCCCTCGGGAACAAAGGCTGCAGGAAACTTTTAACCCAGAAAGGTCTATTTCCAACTTTCATGACCACAAAACAGGCACCCTTAACATGCCGGCATGAGGAAGTCCTGCTGACAATAGACAAATTACTTACGCAGTGGTTTCTAGTCAAGTATTGGCGACTGTTGCAGACAGCCAAGACTTGAATGGAAATCACTGCTAAGCTACTGGACATATAAAGCTGTGAGCTGGTGAGAATTCAGAACACTTGTCCAGGCAATTAAGGGTTAATAAAGATTGTGTGGCCTAATTTATAATGACACATGCATGTGAATGGGTTAATCAATATGGCACAAGTGCCATATCGATTAACCCATTCACTCATGTGTGTCATTCTGTGTTTATTACATGCCTTCCCATCTATAAAAACAATTATTAGAGGAACACTCAGCAATTCATTTGACAACTATCAACAAAATGAACACATTTTATCGCCAACCAAATTTGCAAGGTAACCTGTGTTACCATTTCATCCCTGATTTCCAATTTAACACCATCTTTCTTTTTGTTGTATGGTTAATTTTTGGGCTAGTGATCGGTATGATATTTATAGGAATTATTTTAAATTTCAATTTTTTACCTGTGCTGCACTGGAACTCAGGGGACACATTGGAACACAATGGAACTCAGGGGATGATTTTCAGCTATCGCTAGTGATTCAAATTGTAATTGCACTGCACGATTTGTAGAAAAATCCAGTGAAATTTCGCTTCTATTTAATAATAGTCTGTCAACGATTTCCGTTCCACACATATGTGAAGAAGAGATTTTCATTTTCCGCATAGTTTAGTGCTGTTGTGTAGATGGGGATTATATAGATGTGTAATAAAATTAATTCCTGAAGCATTTAATCTCATCTTAGATGAGAATGAATTAACAAAATAGTCTACACCTAGCAATACTAACAGAATAGCCATTGCTAGATTAAAACAGATGATTAATATTCATAAGTTCAAAGTTCACAATGACAGTGTTAATTGAAACATTGATCAACCAGGCTCCAGGTTTTATCTGTTTATTGGATAGAAAGAATAAATAAAACAAGAGGCCCCAAGGGGCCTGAGGGCGCTCACCTGACATGGTAGCCTAAATATCAACCCAGAGAATTGATTTCAACAAGTTGCATCTGCTCCTCCTAAGAAAAGCTTATACCAAATATCCAAAGATTCTGACCAGTGGATCTAAAAAAAAAAGAAGATTTTTAAAGAATATTCCTCATATTGAACTAAGTTATAATTCGGGCTCCCACAGTGAGTCCAAATATGGACCTAGGGACTTGGCTTGAACAAAGTTGAATCTCACTCCCTAAGCATGGTGCATACCAAATATCAAAAGATTCTGCCTGCTGGATCTTGAGAAGATTTTTAAAGAAAATTCCTCATTTTGAACTAAGTTACAATTCAAGCTCCCACAGTGAGTCCAAATATGGACCTAGGGACTTGGCTTGAACAAACTTGAATCTCACCCCCTAAGCATGGTGCATATCAAATATCAAAAGATTCTGCCTGCTGGATCTTGAGAAGAAGATTTTCAAAGAAATTTGCCTGAAATGCATTAAGTTCAAAATCGAGCTTCTATAGTGAGCCCAAATATGAATCTAGGAAGCCGATTTGAACAAACTTGAATCAGATCCACCCACAATGTTGCATACCAAATGTCAAAAGATTCTGCCTGCTGAATCTGGAGAAAAAGATTTTTTAAGAAATTTGCCTGAAATGCACTAAGTTCGAATTCGGGCTTCTATAGTGAGCCCAAATATGAATCAAGGGGGCCAATTTGAACAAACTTGAATCAGATCCACCCCACAATGTTGCATACCAAATATCAAAAGATTCTGCCTGCTGAATCTGGAGAAGAAGATTTTTGAAGAAATTTGCCTGAAATGCACTAAGTTCGAATTTGGACTTCTATAGTGAGCCCAAATATGAATCCAGGGGCCGATTTGAACAAACTTGAATCAGATCCACCCCACAATGTTGCATACCAAATATCAAAAGATTCTGCCTGCTGGATCAGGAGAAGAAGATTTTTGAAGAAATTTGCCTGAAATGCACTAAGTTCGAATTCGAGCTTCTATACTGAGCCCAAATATAAACCCAGGTGGCTGATTTGAACAAACTTGAATCAGATCCACCCCACAATGTTGCATGCCAAATATCAAAAGATTCTGCCTGCTCGATCTGAAGAAGAAGATTTTTTAAGAAATTTGCCTGAAATGCACTAAGATCGAATTCGGGCTTCTATAGTGAGCCCAAATATGAATCCAGGGAGCCGATTTGAACAAACTTGAATCAGATCCACCCCACAATGTTGCATACCAAATATCAAACGATTCTGCCTGCTGGATCTGGAGAAGAAGATTTTTTAAGAAATTTGCCTGAAATGCACTAAGATCGAATTCGGGCTCCTGTACTGAGCCCAAATATGAACCCAGGGGGCCGATTTGAACAAACTTGAATCAGATCCACCCTACAATGTTGCATACCAAATATCAAAAGATTCTGCCTGCTGGATCTGGAGAAGAAGATTTTTTAATCTTTTTCCCATTGCCTACAGTGTTAAAAAGTGCTGACTCAGCACTTTTTCAAAGTCCTGAAAAAAGTACCTTGTGATCAAACCGATAGGGATTTTTTTTAACCACTTTATTCTACTAGATAAAAGTAAGCTTTATACAAAATAAGAATTCCCTGTGTCGTGTAGTTTTGGAGATATGGCAGTTTTAAGGTTTTTCCTATTTTTAGCTCCCAAGGTTCCCACGGGGCAATGAGAAAAATTTTTTTTGCATCAATCAACTACTTATGACCCATTATCACCTCATATCAAATTTGGTTCAAATCGACCTGACGGTTCTGAAAGTTAAAAAATTTATAGTAATTTCTATATTTTTTATACTTACCAATGACCCAGACATAGCTGGTGCTAACTCTTAAAATATAGGGCCAAACACAAATTTTGCCCCCCAATCCCCAAAATTTGCATCTAAAACCAAAGAAAACATGTCCTGAATGGCCCTCCACACTTCACCTCTACTGCGCATGCGCAATGTCAAGGACGTTCCGAAATTGGCGCCATTAATCATTCTAATAACCAGTGCCTGGTAAGCGCTATGTACTCAGCGGGGAGGCAAGAGTTCCCAACTCCTGGGAGGGCCATCCCCGTCTGGGTCATTGGTAAGTATAAAAAATATAGAAATTACTATAAATTTTTTAACATTTTTATACTGTACCAATGACCCAGACATAGCTGAATAGTAAAAAGGCTGGAGGGCCAAGGACATAGAGCAAGATGGAATACGCTCAATAATAAAAAAATAGAGTCATCCCCTCTAGGGAAAAAGAAGTAATAGGCCTTACATGTATCTTTCTTATTTATGATAAATTAGAAAGATACAACACCTTCCAAAATTGAGCATCATACATCCATGTACTCTATTAATATCCAATATAATCCTTATACTAATAATTTTTAAAGTAAGCCAATAAATAAATTAAGTCTAGAGAATAGAGACTCTTATACTCCTTAAAAGTGTCTGAGGATTGCATAATCATGTCCGTTGACACATGCAATATTCAAAAGCTATACTTTAAAAACTAAGACTTGAATGAATTTTTAAAACATAAACTTCTCACTAAACAACCATCCCAATAACAGCTCAGAATTACTAACTCCGGAGGAGGTATCCCCTTGTTTTCATAGTAAAACAGGTGACCCAAGGGAACACCCTCCCCCCCCCCCCCTCCTTTTTTCTTGCCCTGGGTCAAATAGCCCAGAGCGAAGAGGGCAGCAGAACGGAGTCACTGCCGAAACAGACAGCCTACCTAGCTATAGTAGCAATTGTTAAGTGAATGACATTCTGAGCAGTAGATAATAGACCTAACAATAGAGGCCTCCAGAAATGGACTCGATATTTCTGAGATAAAAATTCATGAATGTGGATGGCTGAGCGCAATGAGCAGCCTTCAAAAATCTATAATAGCGACACTATTAATGTAAGCCCAAGATGTAGAAGAACTCTTACTTCATGAGCCGAAATCTTAAGCACAACTGCTGTGTCAATGATATACCATAAGCAGTACCGATAGTTAATAGAATCCATTAGCAATAGAATGGAGCGTAACGTCCTTCTATTAGGCATCAAAGACAGAAGAAGCTTACGCCCATAGTAATAAACAGATATCTGTTTATAAATACATAAACTCTAACCGGAGAGAGTAAAGGCCTATGCCCGTACGAAGACGGAAGGACCTTAATAACAATAGGTTCCGGATATTAGGAGCCTAACTCTTATGCAAAAATCCAACCTAAATAGTAAAGGAAGTAGTGATTCCGAAACTACGAAAGTGAAAATCATCCATCGATAGTGCAGGAAACTCACTGACTCTTCAGTAAAAGAGAAACCAACAGAATTACTGTCTAAAAGGTCAGAATTTGAAAACTACTGTTTCCAGAGGCTCAAATGATTACTTAGCTAAATAAGAACCGAAGTTAAATTCCATATAGGAATTTAATCTAAAGATTCTAAGTCTATTTATCAAAAAGTTACTAACTGACTTAGATAAAGAGACAGAAGACTCAATTGTAAACTATCCTAGAGTGCATAGGTATGAGGTAACATAAACCTATAACCTTAATAATAACAGGCTGCAGTAGATCTTGTCAAACAAGTATACTAAAAAGTTGCAATGAGTAGTATGGAGGGATCAACAATATGAACATAATGATCCCTACACCAACGACGGAAGAGCCTCCACTTTAGCCGCATAGAATAGCGAAGAAGAGGATCTCCTATAGTAAGAAATCGCGTCCAAAGCTCGTCCAGTACAATGCTTACAATGCAATACGGACCACACAACGGAATACGTGAAGGTTGCGACCTTGCGGGTTGTGATAAAGATGACACGATTTACCCAGCGAAAAAAGATCCTCTCATTGAGGAAGATTTCACGTTAAGTCCCACAGTAGACAACGGAGTAAATTACCCACGGTCTCTGTGAAGATAGAGATGCTATCAACAGAAATGTATTTTGGTTGTTTATCTTAGCAATACCTGCCGAAACAACAGCGCCGGAGGATACGCGTATCCTATCATTCCGTCCTATTAGATCAATAGAGCGTTAACAGCATTAGCTCAGAGATCCGGACAAGCCAACACATACGTCTGCAATTGATTAGCAAGCTGTGTCGTAAATAAATCATCATTGGGCGCTCCCATAGATAGCAAATCTGATTGAATACTTGTTTGTTGAGAGTCCATTCTGACGGCAACAAGCGACCCCTAAGTGAACGGGAGTCCGGTAAAACAATCAGACGACCCGGAATATGACGGACCGAAACAGAACTTGGTGTACTATAACCAACAGACGGATTCTTTCCATTAAATTGAATAACGGAAACGAATGAGTGCCTCCCTGGTTCCGGAGATACGCCACTACTGTCGAATTAACGGACAGGATTTGGACATGCGTTACTGAATAATGTTCATGCAATGACATAAAGCAAGCCTAAAAAACATTATTCCGCAGAAGATAATTGGTTGCTTAGAGACTGCGGAACCCAAAGACCCTGGCACTTCGAATCCGTTGGGATCAGTATTATATCCCAATCTGTTTGACTGGCAACCGTCATAACTGCAACACTCGGGACCGGCAACTGCAGTGGCACTCTCTGAGTCAACCACCGAATGTTTGCCCCAGTCTGAATCTCTTGTAACACTAGATAGACAAGAGAACGTGTAAATCGAGCAATTCATGGATTGCTGAAAAGTTGCCGTCGAAGAGAAGCTTCTCCGAGAACGAAGCGACTCTGAGAGAGTTCTTAACCTTACTATCCACGCGCGTGGATGTAGCTAGGGCTGCGTCACGTCTAACCAACTCCAATCAGCCACTGAAGGGCGGAGTTATACGTGAACAAACTACTGCCCTCAAAAAAAATCACATTGAGAATAATATCCCGTAAATCTTTTCTTGAAGACGTAATAATAACGCCTCAGTAAGGTGGATTACGTATGATAAAGCGTCTAAGTTAAGTCTACTAGACATCATTGTCGTTTCCAACATTGAGGTTGGAAAAGACATAGACGGCGAAAAAGAATATTTCCAGTCTTTAACCACGCCGTCTAGATGCATATGAACTCTCGGTATGCCCTGCTCTGCCAAAATAAACTATTCGTATAAATAATAAAACGGCAGAAATGAGCAACGCGGACAAGAAACTAAACTATCATGCTTGGTAGCAGACTTGTATGCATATATAGCGTCGAAAAATAAAACACATGTTGTAATGAAATTATTGGACTGCGTCGGTAAGTCAGGGACAATGTCCCTGAACCGATCCAAAATTCCGTGTCCAATGACGCTGTAAGTCTCTTATCCAACATCACAGCAATGTAGTCCGAAATAACAATCACTGGAAGATAATGCCAGAAGATATGAATGGCAGCTTCCGATACTACGAAAGGGAAAACTCGAAATCTTTCGAATCCCTTTCGCCATCCTGTCGGACCCTATAAAGCGTTGGGTCGTCCGTACCTGATGCAACCGCGGACCACACAGACCCAGCGCCGTCAGATAATTCCTGATTCGACCAAGAAACTGTCGATTGCTGGGATGCTGTGAAACAACTGTGCTAACTCGGATAGCACGTCCGTCACTGAGGCCTGAGGAGAAGCGGTCCTACAATGCATTGCCGCTGGAAGCTCCGTGATCGTTACCCCGTGCATACTACCAATATGTGAGCGAACGGAGTGTATAGGCCTCGTGTCCCTTGGCTACCGGATGGCGTGACCTATTCGCCTGACGAAAGTGATCGGATACTCGAGGTCACGTAGCCAATGTGCGGTCGTGTGCCCTGCTGTGAGGATGAGGAAGCATTATGGACAGTCTCTCGGACTGTCAATACAACGGAGCGTCCCGACCGACAGACATATGCTCCGAATGTAAAATATCTGAACCACAACATGCGGTCCCCTATGTTGTTGGACGAGAGAGGGACCTCTCTCCCTCACAGCCCTGACGGACCTGGACAAGCCAGGAACCGGACTAACAGGCTTCCTCCGATCTGTCCTCAATCTGCCATCACTGGGTGAGTACTAAAGTAATTAAAGTGCTCGCATCACCCAAATCTCCTTCCTAGACCGCAACGGACGAACCCGGCAGCCGAACCATTCGATGAATGCACGCTACACCGGGTGAGCTAGCGAATGTCACTCCGTCGATCCTACAAGGGATCTCTTAGGCGATAGACATATTCCATGAGCACTTATTGCCGCTAGCTCTTCATTAACTATGACGACAGAGGCACACTTTTGAAAGACATCTCCGTAACTTTGCGAACAAGAAACCAGAAATGCTTGGTTATAGCAAGCATATAATAATAATATATATAGCGTCGTTCAATAATTCGAAACGATGTCCCTGAACCGAACCAAAAATTTCTAAGTCCACCGACGCTATCAGTTTCTTATCCGGCATCGCAGCATTCTGGTCCGACGAAAGAAGCTGTAGAAGACCAAGTCAGATGACATACACAACAGCATATGTTGTTCCGAAAGGGAAAGCTCGAAATCCTCCAAATCCCTTTCGGTATCCCGTCGGACCGGATGAAATTTTCGGACGTCCGTACCCGCTTCCGCGGAGCGTCCCGACCCAGCATCGTCGGATAAAAAATATGCGACAGATTCAGTTGATGCTGGGATGCTGCGATAAACTGTGCTATTTAGGAAAGCACGTCCGTTCCCGAGGCCTGTGCAGTAGCGGTCTTACGATGCATTGCCGCCGGAAGCTCCGTGTACTTTGACTCCCGCACACTTCCTATTCGAACGTCCGGAGTCTGCAGGCCTCGTGTCCCTGGCTACCGGATGGTGTGACCTGGTCGCCGATGATTTTCTGACTGGCGAAGCTGACTGGATATCCGAGGTCACGTAGCCAAGAGCGGTCGTGTGCGCTACCATGAGAATGAGGAAGCCTTATTGACAGTCTACTCCGGACTGACTATATGTCGGAGCGTCCCGAGCGACGGACGTATGCTCCGAATGCGAAACATTTTGTACCACAACATCTTGGGCCAGATGTTGTACGAGAGAGGGGCCTCTCTCGCTCGCCGTCCGGATGGACTAGAACGAGCTATGAACCGGACTAAAAGGCTTCCTCCGTTCTCCCTCTGATCCGCCGTCACTGGGTGTGCATTGGTTGATTTATAGTGCTCGCATCACCCCAAAATTCCTTCTAGACCGCAATGGACGAACCCGGCTGCCAAACCATTCGATGAATGGACGCTACACCGGGCGAGCTAGTGGACGTCAAAGGCCGTCGAACCTACTAGGGTCCTCTTAGGCAATTGGCATATTTACATGAGCACTTTTCCGCTAGCCCTTCATTAATTGTGACGACGGAGGCACACTGTTGGAAGACATCACAGATACATCACCCTAATCTTGATCGTCTGAAATAGAAATTGATAAAGTAGAGTGACCCTGCGGGGAAAGGACCGGAGTGTCCAATTCCCCACTAACATACCGTGACATATGCTTCCCATAATGTCATCGAAATCATACGATACAGAACAGGAGTTAATGCGAGTACACTGACCACATATAGAATGATTATAAAAGTCAGAGGAAGACTTCCTCTTATTACAATTGATCAATATCCTTTCAATGTGAAAAGAAAACAAGTCCTGGTACTCGCACTAACCCCTGACAATCAAAATACATAATAATAATATGATCCATTAATATAGAAAAAATAATTGAAATCAAAATATTTTGAAAAAATATTTTTTCAGAACAGCCCAAGTTTCTGAAAAGTAACGTTGAGCCCCAATGGATCCCAAGCCTAAGTGTGGACAAAAATTTTAAAAATATTTTAAACAATTTATTCAACACTTACGAACAATAATAATGTATCTAGTTATGATTAAAATAACATCAAGATATTATTTTCCAGAAATCCCCCCCTCACACAGAGGGCTGTTGTAAATGTAAACAATGAATGTAAAAACACTAAAATAAGACTCCAGGCACCCAGGCCCGGAATCAGTTACCAAAAATACACTATCTGATGCAAAACAGAGACTTCCAGGGAAGAAACTGCAGAACATCAGATGGTAGATGCAGAACACAACGCCTAACCACCCGTAGGTGAAGACGTAAACATGGGGAAAAGAACAGAATTCATTCTGTTATTCAGCTAAAACTCCCAAGAAAATTTAGTAATAATAATTACAAAAACTATGCCAAAAGCATGGGAGAATAGCAAGGGGAGACTTAAAGGACAGGGAGAGAGGAAAACACTGAAAAATCAGTGTAACTAAATAATCAGAATGACAACAAAATGGCTGCTGCCTCGAAAATAGGTAACTTAACATAATTTCATTAAAAAATTTTAAGTTACAGCCCTGATAATATTCTGTCACACATTTTTCCTCTCCTCCTTCTCTCTCCTCCTTAGAATCACCATTTCACTAATATTTATGTGTCTGGAATCATTTAAACTGAGATTTACAAGCACAAAGATCAGTCAGATGTTAACTGATGAAGGGCCAAACTTAGAAAGATTAATGGCGCCAATTTCGGAACATCCTTGACACTGCGCATGCGCAGTAGAGGTGAAGTGTGGAGGGCCATTCAGGACATGTTTTCTTTGGTTTTAGATGCAAATTTTGGGGATTGGGGGGCAAAATTTGTGTTTGGCCCTATATTTTAAGAGTTAGCACCAGCTATGTCTGGGTCATTGGTACAGTATAAAAATATAGAAATTTTAGGCGTGGCCAAAATTTTTGCCCCTCCCATAACGAAGGCAAATAATGCCCGACAAACTTCTCTTGAACAAACTTGAGTCTACACCTCAAAAGGAAGCTGCATACCAAATATCAAGTTTCTGCTATTGCTGGTTCTTGAGAAGAAGATTTTTTAAGAAATGGAGCATTTTTGCCCCATCCCTCTGCTCAATATGAGCTGAAACCTAATTTGACAAAAAATCAAAATGCCATTATATAGCCCCTGCTCACATGAAATTTCATTAATATGCGGCCAGTGGTTTGGGAGAAAAAGGCCCAAACACCACCTTCACGCCAGACGACGGACGACGGACGAAAAGTGATCAGAAAAGCTCACCCTGACTTTCAGTCAGGTCAGCTAAAAAACACTTCCTATAATGATTTTGAGAGTAATTTTATTACCTTTACATGAAAGCATGAGATAAATATACACAAGTGTGTCAAAATATTCATTCCCTGAAAATGATGCACTACCGTAATTTTCAACTTTCAAATTGCTTGTTGTCTGGTTATCCAAATTTCTCCATGTCACTTTGCCTTGTTACAATTTATGGGAGAGTGCCCAATGGCAGTGCCTAGTGCCCAATGGCACTCTCCCATATATTGTAACAAGGCTAATACTCACAGACTAAATAATTTTAATTCAGAAATAATATGAAGCATATCCACAGAATATGAAGCCTTTAAGTTGTGGCACCTGCACTTCAGAGTAAAGCACAAATATGGGCTTCCAGCACTCTATCAGTTAAGCAACTGAGATTATTCCAGGTGTTCACTGGGTGAATGTCATTGCGACTTATAAAAGTTACATGTAAAAGGGGGAAATTTAGCTGAAAATTTGGGAACAAGACTTCCACTGGTACAGTACTCTATAACATATGCGCAATTAACATGTTATTGTGTACTGAAGATAAGGCCACACAAAGTAGATCTTCTGTTTCTCAGGCCATTATTTGTAAAATATGGCATGCGGGCAAACGGTTTTTTTTTTTATTTTTTATTTCTGAAATATTTCTTTTCCATCCAACGTTCATGTTCTTGGTTTATGTTTTAGGCCTCATAATCTACAGAATAGCATGGGTGGTGGTGTACTTCGTCCCTTGAGAGCAAGAAGGCTTTGCAATGCTAAAGCATTCCAAAGCCTTCTTACACTCAAGGGACAAATTTATCAATTTTTTTAACTTGGGTAAAATATCAGACATAAACCATTTAATTTTTATTTTTTTTAAGTTTACAATGGTTATAAAAAGAGAGCATGCGGCAGCCAAAAGGACCATGCGGGAGTGCCTGAGAAACAGATTTTTAATTTTTTTAGGCCTAACAAGAGTTTTTTCAGTTAACTGGTAGAGTGCTAAATTCTTTTTATAGGTGATTTGCAACATGAGTACTTGTTTTCAGGAATACCCTACCAGCAAAGGGAGCCATATTTTAGCAAGAATTTGTTCATATTCATTGTTTTGTTACAATTTATTGGAGAGAGTGCCTCCTACTTATAAATTGTAACAGTAACATTTTGTGAAAACATTTTTTGTGCTTCTACTGTGGAACAAACTAGCTAATGAATACTATGAAAAGCCACTCGGGTGGCTTCCAGCACTATTCAACAAATCAAGGATAGTGGGTTCTGGCACACAACCAGTTAAATATCAAATTAGGTGGCCTCCACTAAAATAACAAAACAAAAAAAAAAAGAGAAAATGATAGGAAATTGAACTAGAGATGGTCTGTCGCCCGGTATACCCCCACCGTGGCATACCGCCTGGTGTGGAGGACTGAAAAGGGGCATTCAATTTTTCTACGTAAAAAAAAATCCAATATGGCCACCAATCGGCCATCTTGAATCTGATCGGGAAAAAGATTATGACACGCACTGCTCCTCATCAAGTTGATCATTATGGTGAAATTTCATGAAAATGCGACTAAAACTGTGGAAGTAGTTCGCTCCAAAAGTATTTTCCAAAATCCAATATGGCCTTCAGTCAGCCATCTTGAATCTGATCTGGGAAAAAATCATGGCATGCACTGCTCCTCATCATGTCGATCAATTTATATTGAGTTTCATGAAAATGCAGCAAAAACTGTAGAAGTAGTTTGCTTCACAACTATTTTGCAAAATCCAATATGGCCGCCAGTCAGCCACTTTGAATCAGATTTGGAAAAAAAGTATGTCACGCACATCACCTCATAATGTTGATCATTTTTGTGAAGTTTCATGAAAATGCAACTGAAACTGTGGAAGCAGTTCGCTCCACAAGTTTATATGTGCAACAGACTGGCGACGACGACAGACAAGTTAACTCCTATATATCCCCCCCCCCCCCCACAACTTCATTTTGGGGGGTATAATTAACATATGTAATTTACCTTTGAACACACTGTTGCTCGATTACAATATAATTTGGAATTTGTAATCTTGTTATTACTGTCTATAGACAATGCTTCAGTATATAATGTTATTGCTTCTTCATACTGTCCTGATCTGAAGGCTGTGTTACCAGCTTCCTTTTTTGCCATCAAATGTTTTGCTTTCTGAAAAGAAAAATAAACATTCAGGAGGCAAATGTTACACATGTAATTTTTTTTTACTCCCAACTTAGAAGAATTTCGGTATTTCTATTACTTAAATGGGTGGTTAAAAAAAAATGCTGAGTTGGGTTGGTCAACTCGCCTTTTTCACAAACAGCCAATAGGAGAAAATCAGGCCTGAAAATAAGCATTCTGACATTTGCAGAATGAGGTCCACAGAGGGTGAATTTGATGATGCTATCCCATACAGTGGGCCAATTTATCCTCTGGGTACCTCTTTCTGTTTAGTTTTGAAACCCTGATTCAGATTGAGGTTCGCAGAGGGTAAATTTAGTGATGCTACCCTGCTCTGCAGGGTAGCATCACTAAATTCACCCTCTGGGGATCTCATTTAGCAGAATGACAGTCTTCTTATTTTCTGGCTCGGAGAAAATATTTGTCACATTCAAACATCACCAGACTTATATATTATTCATTGCATAGACTCTTGCCTTGAATGTCTGGAGCCATATTTAAAATAAAAAAAATTAAGTTCAGATTGACAATTCCCGAGTTACGTTAAACTCCCCACTCAGTTGAGATGTTGGCTTGGATCAATCTTTTGAAATGAAAGTGTCAATGATATAGTTTAACTTGACTTGTGTGTACTTTGATGAAAAGGATAATGTTCAATGTTTATGGAAGGAATATGAAATAAGACATGAATTGTGATAACTGAAAAAATGTTAATTTCTGTTCCCTATATGCTGTTTTCAATAAGAATAATTTGAGGTTTAGTCTGTACTACAGAATTGAGTCCTGGATTCATGTGGCCCTCACTTTTAATGTACGTCAACCAAAATTACCAAGTTATAGTAAGATCAATCCAAAAATCCTACCAAGTTACAATGAAATCCCTTCCTAAATATAACTCGTAGACTTTGCTGAAGGAATCAAGGTCATGTGATGGTTTGGTGGTCACAGTTGACAGATCATGACCAAAATAGGATAGTCTCATCTAGATATCATACCAACTTATCATACCAAGTTACAATGAAATCCCTTTATAAAAACAACCTGTAGACAGTGCTAAAGGAATCTAGGTCACGTGACCAGGCGATGGTAACGGCTGACCGATCATGAACAAAATAGGACAGTCTTGTCTGGACATCATACAGAGTTATCCTTCAAGGTAACAATGAAATCACATAAATATGAACTGTGGACAGTGCTATACAAATCTAGGTCACATGTCTGTGTGGCTGTCATGGTTGACCGATCATGGCCAAAATAGGACAGTCTCATCTGGACATTATATTGAGTCATCCTACAAATTTGCAATGAAATCCCTTCATCAATCCAAGCTGTAGACTGTGCTAAAGGAATCTAGGTAACGTGCCCCTCTCGCCATCACCGTTGACTAAACCGGCCCAAAATAAGATGTTCTCATCTGGACATTATACAGTCATCCTACGAAGTTACCATAAAATGTCTTCATAAATTCGATCTGTGGACTGTGCTAAAGGTTTTTGGGTTTCAGGCCTGCACAGCCATCACGGCTGATCGATCACGACTAAAAGGGGACGTTCTCATCTAGACATTACACAGAGTCATCCAACCAAGTTGCAATGAAATCCCTTCAAGAATACGACCTGTAGACTGTGCTAAAAGTTTTCAGGTTACAGGCACGCGTAGCCATCACATTTGACTGATTGCGACCAAAAGGGGACGTTCTCATCTCAACATGACCTCGAATCTACATATGAAATCCTGAAATCCTGTGATGATTGGACAAGAACTACGGGGTGTAGCCCATGCTAAAGAAAATGTGAACAGACTCACAGACTCAGACTTTCATATACGTGATGGCAATAGCTTATCTTGACTTTGTCAAGTTAAGCTAAAAATTAAAACAACATTGCAGAGTTGAAGGTTTCCATCACTGTTCATGTATTTTTTCAAATAATGTTGATCTAAGTTAAAAATTTGAGTTCCAATAGGGAGCCCAAATATTAACCCAGGGACTTCATTTTAACAAACTTGAATCTGACTGCCCTAATGGTGGTGTATACCATATATCAAAAGATTCTGATTGGGGTTCGTGAGAAGAAAAATTTTAAAGAATATTCCTCATGTACCAAGTACAAATTCAGGCCTCAATAGGGAGCCCAAATATTAATCAAAGGCATTGAATTTAACAAAGTTGAATCCCCCACCCTAAGGGTGCTGTATACCATACATGAAAAGAGTCTAGCTAGTGGTTCTGGAGAAGAAGAACCAAGATTATTCCTCATGTTGGACTCAGTTAACATTTGGTCTCCAATAAGGAACCCAAATATTAACCCAAGGACTTGATTTTTGCAAACTTCAATTTGACTACCCTAAGGAAGATATATACAATATATCAAGGATTCTGATTAGGGGTTTATGAGAACATTTTTAGAGACTGTTCCTCGTATTGTACAAAGTAAAAATTCGGGCTTCAATAGGAATAGGGCTGAACGGTATATCGTTAAACCGATATATACCGGTATTCAAACCAATATCGATTGAATACCGGTGTAATTACAAAAATATTGGTTTATCGTCATTATTTATTTACCCACAATTTAATTTTCAAGATGTCTTGAGTTTTTTAACTGTAGCCCCGAATGAATAATATTATCCCTTTATCAAGGAATCGTCTACTTGTGGCCTCGTTATATACAAATTCAGCAACTGAAAAAATAATTTAAAAAAATTTCAACAAAACTATATCATGTGACCCCTCATTGGAATGAGCTCAACGAGCTCGTTCCAATGAAGGGTCACATGATATAGTTTTGGGGAAAATCTGATAAATTAATTTTGAAAATAATAAATTTTGATATCGTCTGCGTTGGGTAAAGGTGTTTCGAACCGCATCATCAAGGCATGCTAATTCGTTCCGACTGTGATGCCTCGAGTCTCGATTGTGGTACTTGTGTTCATATATCTGAACAGTTTCCGATATACCGGTATACAGCGGTATTTTTTTGAATACCGATATTCAGTTTTGAATATCGTGCAGCCCAAAATAGGAAGCAGAAATATTATTCAAAAGACTTGATTTGAACAAACTTCAATCAGACCGTTGTAAGGATGCTATCAAAAATATATCCTAAGATTCTGACTGGAGAATGTGAAGAAGATTTTTGAAGATTAATCACCAGTTGCCGATTACAGAGGTCAACCAACAAAAAAAGGTCTACTGTACTCCGTATGGCTTGAAAGAGTACCATGACTAAAGTATTCTAAAGAATTAGCGTTTAAAATATCACTGGATGGAGAAAAACAAACCTTGTAAATATCTTTGGCTTTTTGATGGTCGGGTGCTAGACGAAATACTTGCTGAAAATGTTGAAATGCTTTCTCAACATTATCTTGGTAGTATAAACACATCCCTCGTACATAAATAGCATCTGCATTCATTGAGTCCATTCTCAATATATCACTGTTAAAGTAAACAAATAAATGTTAATAAAAAAACTAAAATTTTACAATACTGTCAGCTGAATGAAGTTTATGGGCAATCTAACAACCCATACACACTATTAGAGCTGTAGGTTAACCGAAACCGAACCAAGGTTTTTAGGTTTTTTAAAAACCGAAGCTGGAACCGTCGACATCCCGTAACCTAAGGTTTTTCGTTTTTTATTAAATACTCTCTTGCTGCAGAAATTCACAGAATGTAGCCATCCCAGAGTAGTGAGAGTACCCAGACACTGCCAATGGCAGTGTCTGGGTACTCTCACTACTCTGGGAAGGCTACATTCTGTGAATTTCCGACATTTCAGTTTAGTTGTGTTTGCAGCTTTCCTTAAGTTGCATGTAGGTGTCAGACCCAGTAAAATGGCCAAGCACAATAAAAGTTCTGTATATTTAGGTAATTATTATATTGGCCTTCCTGATTCTTCATGTATTATAGCTTATTTCGGGCATTCATTGAGTTTCACTCAATTTCACTGCCATTCAGTCATGACTCCGAACATAAGAATGAGTTTTATTGAATCTTATTTGGCCTCATGAACAAACTGAAAACCGAACCGAACCGAGGTTTTACTCCACCTGAAAAACCAAAACCGAAACCGAACAAGAAATTTAAAAACCTACAGCTCTACACACTATAATCTTTTCAAAGGACAAAAACTAAACTTTAGCCAAATAATGATGATATCAGTTTTAAACCCTTTACCTAACATAGTGGCCACAAATGACCAGAAAATTAGCCAAAATAAGCCCCCCCCCCCTCCCCCCACAGCCTAAAATATCTTGGGAGATTCTCAATAAAACCACACAAATATGGATATTATTACAACCAGCTCGTTCAGGTGGCTCTAATACCCATACTTGTAGAGTTTTATCGAAAAATTGTGAAATTTGTTTTCGAAAAATGTGAAATTTAATTTATTTTTTAAAAATACTGTTAGGAAAAGAGTTAACCTCCTGGGGGAGTGTCTGTCTCACTAGTTAGAGCATTGGACTTCACATCAAAAAGTTGTA